>JAPMOR010080704.1:111469-158807 GCA_026543865.1 Argiope aurantia | reverse complement strand
AAAAACTTATATTAATAGGTTAACTCTCAGAAAAAAAACTAAATCTAGGAAAATGTAATTCTTAACATGTATCTATGAAATAAAATATGAAACATATTTTTTAGAAGAACAAATTAATAAAAGGAATTTTAAGTTACAGAAATCCTTTTCTTGCATTTGTTCTTCTAAAAAATATGTTTCATATTTTATTTCATAGATACATGTTAAGAATTACATTTTCCTAGATTTAGTTTTTTTTCTGAGAGTTAACCTATTAATATAAGTTTTTGTTAACATAATAGCAAAACATTGAAAGATCATTTTTTTTTCATGCAAGCATAATGCATTTTTGCATGTTATATGGCTTGTATGCGTGTGTATGTATGTAAACAAACATATTGTTGAAACGCATGTTTAAATGATTAAAAACTGACTGAAGATTGAAAACAATTATTTTATGTTGCTATTCAAAGGTTATTGCCAAAATAAAGACAACAACAAAAAATATCTAGAAATAAGATTAAGAAAGTGAATAAGGCTTTTAAGTTGGCTGTTAATTAATAAGTTTATAAATAACAGAAAAAAATTTAATAAAAAAATATTATATTTTCAATTCCTATAAGAGGATTATTTCAGATGTAAATGAAAAACACTTTAATTGAATTTTCATTTCCTATTACTCAAAAAAAATTTCAGTACATTTCAGCTTACAGTAAATAAAGCTTCCCATACTTAAAAAGGTTCTTGAACATCCATGAAAATTAGTTCTTCATGCCAATTTCAATGCAGAATTGATTACTTCAGCTGCATTTAAAATACTTAAAAGGAACTTTCCTAAAAGTTAAAAGCTTAAGAGAAAGCCAGAAAATATCTAGACAATCACTTAAACCCAACCATTGGGAATATTATTCCTTTTTTAGAAGACAAAATAAATAAAATGGGATTTTTAAAAATACAAGCAACATGAATACTTAATTTTTTCAACGCTTCAAAGCACACACTTCAATATCTAGAATTCACAACATAATCTTTTAATTTATATTACAGATTTAAATTCCACATACTTACTAGTAAGTCGGGTTCTCCATTCTTACATCAATGCAACATTGGAAATTCGCATTTGATTGTTACTGAAACTGAAATAAACAAGGAATTTTCCTAAAAGGTAAGAGCTTAAGTGAAAGCCAGAAAATGTCTAGACAATCACCAAAACCCAACCATTGGAAATTTTATTAAAGTTTAAAATATTAATGATGTACAGTCCAATTCCCATTTTTTAAAAATTACTTAAAGAAATGTAGTGAGCATACAATGCTGATTCAAAACAAAACTAGCATTTTAAAAATTTAAGCCTGCAGTTATTTGTACAAACATTAAAGCTCTAAAAGCAAGTATATCGAAATTTTCAGTCAATGATAAATTGTTTAATTTTTGATACACATAGTAACTAATATAAACACCACAATTAAAATCATCTATTTGTTTTACATGAGGTGGAAAAACAATCTGCCAGTGGCTATTTGAATTGAGCGAATTATTTAATACTGTACACCAACGGTTTATTAATGTTGAGGTACCCTTATCTGGCTTATAACAAAGCGGGTCAAAATATACAAATATTTTATTTTTCAAATCTGCTATAATTAAAGTCCAATAAGAATTTCAATTTACAGAAATTATAAGAAAATCAAAATTTGCTATTTCTCGAATCCAAGGAAATTGAATGTTTTTTTGATTAAAAATCAAAAGAGAGTGTAAAGATTCTACAGCTTTAAAATTTGTGAATCTTCTACAAAATACAAAATTAAATGCATCAATGACTGACCTTTTTTGCCTACCTTTTTTGAAATTGGATGATATTGATTTAAGATATTTTTCTTCTTTGACAGTAACAAATGGATCGAAAGATTTTAACATACAAAATGAAAGATCAATATTATTAATAGTTAATATTGTAGCAGTAGGATTTGTGACATTAAACTTATTAAACCTATGAAACACATCAATATTAACACATTCAGAACTTTTAACATTAAAGGATTTTAAATCTGCCTCTTGCTCAGAAAGATTATTAGATTCATCAAGAAGTTCTTCATTTAATTTTTGCTTCTTATTGCAATTTTCATGGGCCGAGCAGTTCCTTTTTTTTCTATGAGAAGTTTTAAAAAACTTAATCTGCAAATTAATTCTTTGATTAGATGCAACATATAATTTAGGTGTAACAGAAGCCAGATTATTTTTAAGATTCAAAACCCCACACATACCAGCTATTAAATTATTCAAACAACTAACTACATTATTTAACATGATTTTTTTAATCTGTGGAATTTCTATTAATTCTAATATTTTCGAACATAACTTTTTGCACTCTGCCTCCTTTGATCTGCACTTCTCATTAGTAGATAACATGTTGGGATTTAATTTTTCACTCAAAATATCAGAATTAATTGCAATACTATTTTCTTCATCAAATTTATGCAAATCATCAGTTGTGTACATATTAGGTTTGGAAGACAAATGAATTTTATGTATGTGCTTGCAGAAATTGCTACAGTCATCACAAGAACAATGATACAAATGACTGCACAATACCGTACAATTAATATTTGTACATTTAAAGCTGCAATGATCCAATAAAACACAAGCATCTGCAATTTTTCTTGCTACATATATCTTTCCTTTTACAGATTGAGATTTAACCTCCCAATGATTGTCATATTCAGCGACATCTGTATTCTGAATCTTTACAGCCCTGTCATGTTTACCTTTTAACAGTTTTAGTGAACTTGGAATGAGTAGGAATATTATTAATAACATTACAAGAATATTTTAAAAATCGATCCCTTTCCATTTTCAAAAGAGTTGAAACAAGATCATCTATTCGCCTATTATACTTACGCTCAAGATATATTGTTTTAACTGATTGTGAAAAGATTCACAAGAATTGTTAGTATTGGTATTACCATGTGGAAATCGTTTGAAACAGGTTGCCCATAATTCTTTTCTCCCAGAAAAATTTCTAACAAAATAATCAACAAAATTTTGGCATTCATTTGAATTGCAGTCGATAAACATTAAAAGTTTATTTTCAAAATTTATTTCAGACACTTCCTTTATTATTTTTAATAACTCGTGTAACATTTTTTGAAGGCGAAACTTATCGCATACTTTTGAAGTTAACTCCTTTTCCAAGCATGAAAAATGTGCCATTGGCATAGTAGTTGCTTTATATTTGGACCAAATACAGAATTAAATGCTTTAAAAGAATAACTATCATCATCGGTCATTACAGTATTTACATTCAGGTCAGGAATCCTACAATGTAAACTTGAAAATAAAGCAATTAAGGTATGATAATCTAAATCATTAGTGATAAAATGTGCAACTGGATAACCTTGACCATACTCATCCTGAACATGCAGAGAAAGAAGATAAAAGTCATAAAAGTTTGTGCCATGAGTTGCATCAATACAAAGAATTTTATCTGAATGCTTAACTAACATATCCTTTTGTGCTTTAGTCTGTAAATCTAATGCAAAAGAACTTTCATAGTTTGACTCGTATAAATTATTTTTTATACAATTGAATGCAAACTTTACTACAAATAAATAAAATGACAAAAGCCCTAGTAAAATTCCACTCACTATTTAACCCTATAATTAAACAGAAAATTATGGCAAACAATCAATGAGAAATATTTAAGGCTATGCAATTAAATTAAGATACACTTATTACATGAAAAAACAAAATATCAAATAACACTATTCAAACTCCTTGTTTACACTTAACCCTAATTAGTACTATCTTAAAAACAATAGTTTTAAGTAAACGAAAAAAATTATAACAAATTTTCTTAAAGTGATTAAATAGGAAAATAAATAAAAATAAAGCCTGTATAAGAGTTTTCTTCAAAGTGAATCACTCGCTGACAATTGTTAATCATTCTTTCCTCTTGAAACAAAGAATGAATACTAATGAAACAGCGCGATCAGTAACAGAATGATTAACACGTTATGATGACGATAACGAAATGCGAGTTCCTTTTATAACCTCGGTAGGACAACTTCGTCACTTTTGGCAGCGTGCCAAATTTCGACTTACTACCGGGAGTAAATTCCTTAAATTTCACTATAGGACCATAGCGAGTCACTGCTCTCTGTTCTTCAGTCTGCGCTCTAGATCCTCCAGCTGAAAGTTTTTGGTGGATGTTTTTGAATGAGACTGCTTCTGACTGATAGGATAAAGTTTCACTACTCACAAGAGCTGGACTGTCTGCTAATTATTTGAATATGTAGGCAGGTGTCAGTCTGTCTATATTCACCGACACCTCCTTTCCTTTCCTTAAGAGCTTAAAAATTTTGTCATTGCGACTAACCACTTCAAAGGACTTTTCGTATAGAAGTTCCAAGCTTTTTCTAATTTTGTCCGACCGCAGAAAAACATGAGTGCATGCAGTCAGCTCTTTATTCACAAAAACTGCACGCGCCCGTGATGTTTGGTTGTCAGAGGTAGAAGTTGAAAGTGTATTAGTGTTTATGCTAAGGAAAGTTTGCTTTCTCTTTCTTTAATGGTGGATAATGTGAGCCAGCTTAAGGAAAAAAAATTAGAAAAGGCATTTTTAAAAATTTTCTGTCTTTATTTTTGTTGTTGTTGTTTATAATGGCACTTTGCCATGGACAAGCTCGCTGACGATTTTAAGCCAAGGGAGCGTCTCTTGTTTTTGTAGCGCCAATTAGGGCCAAGAGTACGTCTTAGCTACTCACGCATCACATTCGCTTGCACAACCCCTTTTAAAAGGGGGGCACATTCACACATCTCACAGATGAAGAACAACTATGCCCGAACCGGGACTCGAACCCAGAACGCACAGATCACGGGGAAGATGCGCTACCCCTATGCCAGGACGCCGGCGTCTTTATTTTTTAACTACATTAATGGAAATCCAAAGATTCCAAATTATCAGTAAGAAATCTTCATCGACGCATAGTATTATTAACAATATAAACAAATACGAATTTTTATATATTATTATTTGAATTGGTTATAAAATTATGTTTCCTAATTACATCTATGGCTCCTCAACTGAAATATAAAAATCAGTATCTCTAAATGCGCCCAACACTTATTCACAAGAAAATTTAATATGTTGCTTTTACTTAAAATGCAAAATGCAACATTCCATCTTCTTGGTAAATGTTATGAATAAGGCTAATCTTTTTTTACGCGGAAAATTATCCTTTGAAAAACATATCCAAACAAATCATCTTAAAAATTACAACGATAGATATTAAAAGCAAAAGTTAATGAAATTTAGCAAGTTGCCCATCAGACACAAGTTTTTGTTCGATAAGTAAATTGTCATAATAGTCCTGATCTACGGTTACTCTACAAGATGTTTAAATATCATTTAAAAATGTTCAGTAACCTCAAATTTTCTAAAATAACACACACACACACACACATATATAACATTCACATTATAAAATAAAAATAACCAATAATATTCTTTAGTTTTGCCATTTAAGTAAATAACAGATTTAGCTAATGAGTCTAATATTGAAAGTTCCGTAAATATTATAATTCATAGGTGATAATTGTGCAAGTCACTCCAAATGGTGAGAAAATGTTTCAAAATTTGCCAAAAAATTGAAATTCTCATTAATACATTTTTGTTCAAATTTCAAGTACCATTGAACCATCTGTCGGCTTATACGTTCTGTCTCGTATACAAAGTATTGTAATTTTCAGAAAATTAGAATTCTTGATTTTGACGAATTTCCACATTTTAAACCACCCTGAATTCAAAAAACACACTTTAAAAAATGCACATTTATCTATGACAAAGAAAACTCTGAAACGATTTGAGCTAGAAGGATGAAATTTGGTATAGGTCCTTACCCCAAATTTGTAGATTTTTATCAAATTTTGAGCAAGATTGTTTAAATTCTTATCAAATTTTGAGCAAGATTGTAGATTCTTATCAAATTTTGAGAAGTTTGTCTGTCCGGTTGTTAATATAAGTTAACATGATAACTGTGAAACGAAGAGAGCTAGATGGATAAAATTCGCTACACATATGTAACAATACAGTGTAGAAATTTATCAAATTTTGAGCCAAATCCAAAAAGGGTTTGTGGTCAATTGAGATGCGCGAGAATAGAACCTGGGACCTTGTGGTTTGCAGCCCATTAACATGACCACGATACAAAAGCAATTGCTCGGGTAGCGTAGTTGTTAATTGGATCATAAGCTTTCACCACAGACTCTCCTTCCAGTGAGACGAACGATATGGCTGTTAAGTGGTGATGTATTAGCTGTTGATTCTAATGCGCCTGTACTCAGTTGAGTATCGCCAAGCGTTATGGCGAGCGTGTGTGGGTTAGTGGTTGCTGCGTCAAGTGAGTCTGACGACTTTGGGTTACTGCGGCCTTTTTGTGTTGCTATGTCAAGTGAATCTGACGACTTTGTGTTGCTGCGTCAAGTGAATCGGACGATTTTGTGTCGCTGCGTCAAGTGAATCGGACGACTTTGGTTGCGGGTAGATGGCGCCACAACAGCTGTTGAAGGTTCAGATTGAAGGTTCATCGTCCGAGGTCACCAATGTGGCGAATTGAGATGCGCGAGGATAAAACCTAGGACCTTGTGGTTCGCAGCCCAGTAACATGACCACGACACAAAAGCAATTGCTCAGTTTGCGTAGTTGTTAACTGGATTATAAGCTTTCACCAACCATCTGTCGGTTTGCACAACCTGACTTACATAAACGCAACGAACTAAATGCATCATTTGTTAATGTAATTTTTGTGATTACTGTGTCAAATTTTTGTTAGCGGTTGAGAAAATCGCGTTTAAAATATAAATTCGATTTTTGGATACTATTAACCGCATGCCAAGAGTTAATCACTAAGGATCATGCGATAGATTCAGTAAAAATGCTATATTAAATATGCTGCATAATAATGCAAGATAATATTAATGCTAGATGCTACTATTACACTATAGATCAATATTTCGTAACTATTGTACGCCAATGTTATGCAAGGCGTTCTCTAGGATAACATCTTTATTAGAAAGTATGGGGAGATTACTCCCGCTGCTTATTTATTAATTTCGTCTCTCGTATTTACTGAGGCGATTGCTTTAATATTATATCCATAAATCCACGTTTCATCACATGTTCTGAGATTTTAAAAATAGTTAGATCCATGATTGGAACAATACATGATTTATGTTTTGCTCAGAAGTAGATTCTGGGGCAGCAGACAATGCACATTATGAGATTCCTCTCTCAATTATTAGTCAGTTTAAATTCAGGAATTAATACACTTAACATTATTCAACATGTTAATGACTTACTTTAGTTACATTTTTTTTACTGGCATAAATTTATGAAAAAGTAAATGCTTTTATTTTTTTTTAAACATGTTTATCATTGGAAAAGAAAAAAATAACTAAAATAGTAAAATTTTGCAAAAATTACATAATTATACGTTTACGATTTTCTCAGTTATAAATATACGCATTTAATTATTATGAAGGTTTTTCAAGACATAATAAACTTATCAAGTGGAATAACATAATCAGTTAAAGAAAGCTAATATTCCAAAATATCCCAAAGTTATTACTTACACTTTAATTAATGATTTTAATATGTACACACAGTGCAATGCTACTACTTTATAATTAAAAAAATGTGGTTATTCGACAACAAGGCTAACAACATTTTTTAATCGATCTTAGCTGAGGCCCTAGGCAGCGGTTCAGTCCGAAAAACGGACTGAACAGCTATTTTTTTTTTTTTTTTGTTTATCAGCCATAAAATGAGATTTACATTTTGCTGCACTGCGATGAAATTGTAGATTATTAGATAAAATTTTTAAGGAATAATGTCCAGTTTAAAAATCGGCCTTAGTGGATGTTCTATGTGATTTGAAACGCCAATACCCTTAATAATACTGGAATCAGCAACAATAAGTTCAACAACAATTTACAGTATCTAAAATGCTTAAAGGAAGGTATTTTTAGGTAGATTCCTCAAAGGAAGATTATCTATTTCAGTGGTTCTCATGATAAGACTTCGGGAAAATTTCTACAGATCATCATCGAACATGGTCTCTAGAGTACAAAACTATCTTTCGCTCATAAATTTATAATTATTTTGTCCATTTAACTTGTTAACATGGTCACTAGAGTAATTTTGTTTGGATTTCAAACAGCTTGGAGCATGTTGTAAGAAACATAAAAATCTCGGATAAGTTCTTAGACAGGATTCAAATCTGGGAAAAAAAATCCCTGTTTTCTCCCCTTTGTGCGCATATTCAAGATACAAGGAAATACAGAAATAGCACTTCTCCAGTTATAATGCAATATGATTTTAAGGAGTGAAAAAAGAAAGGAAAGGAAGCAACAATTTAAAATTATTCGAAATAAAGCATAATTAAAAAAGGTTCATATTTACGCACAAAAAAAGTTCTTTTTATTTATTATCTAGAAGCAAGACAAAATTTATATATTAAGGGGGTATATTACTCCACACGCTCTTTAATTGTAAGTCACATAAAATTAAGGATACAAGGGAAATAAAACAAATCAGTTTTGTTATCATTATACAAATCCTTTAATGATTACTAAACCAAAAATATTACAAAGCAAAATTACTTTTTTTATTTATTCATTTTCGTCAACTTATATATTTGTCCATCAATTTCTGGAACTTCAATTCAATTTGGAATTTCAATCAATTTCTGGAAAAGGGCAGATTTTCCGCATTACACAATCGCAAATGGTATTGTTTCGTTTTCGGACGCTATGACTACGATCTTTTATTCTTGCAATCTTTAGAGATAATTATTTTTTTTAATCTAAAAATGCCTAAGAAATTAAAATTCTCTGTTTTTTCTCGGTTTTTAAGAAACTTTTCAAATTTTCCTGCCTTTTCCCGCTTTTTTAGGGGATTTTTAAATTTTGTGTGTTTTCACGGTTTTCCTGGTGCGTGGCAACCTTGCTAGATGGTACAAAGAGAATGGGAATGGAGGATGTGAAATTTCCATTTCCTTATCACTTCCTTAATATTGAAAATAGAAAAATAAATCAAATTAGCCGCACCTCATTAAGACGGGCATCTTTTGTATTTAACGTTTTAAGGTAACTGCAATATCTCAACAGTTAGGGATTAAAAAGTGATTTTCAAGCCCTAACGTTGACTGTTTCTAACATCAACAATTTATTTTGCCAGTTAAAAAAATGAAATAAAAGTTTTAATTTTTCATTCATTTCCATATTTTGAAATTGTTTAAATGCACTTGGGATAAAGATTAAAAGCCTGAATAAAACTAATTAAATAAAAATAAAGGCGGAGATAGATTTAATGTCCACATCAAGTTAAAAAATTTCCAGAAATCGTATGTTTGTAGTTCTTTAGAATATATTTTATAAAAATCTTTTTCTGGGAAACATGAGTGCGAATTTGCTTTATTTCTGCTGTAAAACAGAAGAAATGTGTATCAGCTTTCTTGCCAAGGCAGAAAAAAAAATGCTGCCCAATTGTATCAAAATTCCCCAAATTAACTATAATAAGAAATTAAGAAAAAAAAAGTTTTGTTAAGGGGAAAACAAACAAACATATTTGATGACTTATCTTTAAGGGGAAAAAAAAATTACAACTTGACACTATATGGCAGCACGTGCAAGATTCTCATGCATGACCGTTTCTGCTTTCAAAATAGAACAAATTAAGTTCTAAAGCCGCACTTTCTTCGTGACAATATTCATGAAAATGAAATATTACCAACTCATTCACTGATTACGGGATCTCATTAACTATTAAGGATTCATTTGAAATTTGTCATTTCTTGGGTAATGATTTCTTTAAATGTGATTAAATACTGTAGTAAAGATTTAATTCATACTTATTATCCAAAGAAAATACTAATCATGAAATTGGCTATTCTAGTAATAAACTCACTAAGCGGATATCCGTATAATGTCATATTACCTAGTCAAAGAGTAAAATAGGTTGGTGCTGAAATTTTGAATTATATTTCGCATTATTCATCATACAAAAAATAATTTTTTAAAATAAAATTTTGCATACTTTGTACAGTAAACATAAGTTTGATTATTTAAATGCATTTAAAAAATGAATTACTCGTTATTCTGGAGTAGGTAATTTGGCAGTCTTCTGGTTTGATATCTACCTTACTGCTGAGAGTATACTGTATTAAAAATAATTTTAGCCCAAGTATGTGTACTAGAATTAATTAATCACATAACAACAAATAATCGCCAAAGATATCAAGTTAGTCAATCGATTATGTTCACTAATAACATGCAGTTAAGCCTAAAGTTCGCTAATGACTGTAGTTAATACACAAGTACTAAGTATACATTTAAAAAAAACAACTTAAGATATATTCTTTTTTACTTCAATTAATAGTTTTAATTGAATTATTTAAAAGCACAACAGATAAGATCTTAATTCCAATGCTAATTAAGAAAGCAGACAATTTCTCCCTTCTAACTGAAAAAAAAATAATCAAATGATAAATTCGTACTTTCTATCATAAAATGGTATTATCTGCCTTTAACAAAAAGAAGAATTATTGAAAAAGACATTTAATTTCTTCAAATATGTTTAAAATACAGAGATAATTTTTTTTAGTTCTTGTCAAATGATGCAAATATTTGGCATTTGTTTAAAAACTTCAAAGATTTTTAGTAACATAAACTTTGTAACAAACATATATTCATATATTATTTTTAAATGTTACCTTAATATTGTTTATTATGCAATAAATACTAAATTGAGTGACAGCAATAAAATCGTTATCGTTATCTGTGATTGCTTCAAAATGTAATATTTCATTGTTTTTATCAAAGAACTGATAGGAATTTGAAAACAATAACTTAGATGATAAAGAATCTATCTTTGCCTTTCAGCTTGCCGACAGAATTTTTTTTTATCAACTGCAAGAAAAATTTCATAAAATAATTTTAATAATAGCTAAATACAAAATATTTATTTACTCTGCCGCTTACAAAACATTGGAAAATGATGAGCAACTCTCGAAGAAAGCATATATATAGGAATATATGCTTTTTAATGTTAATGCCAGATTGATACTAGAAAGTCGATAAGTTAGGCTTTTAAGATTGGAACTGTATGTCGATAAATTAGGTTTTTAAGAGTAATACTGGTAAGCAGAAAATTAGGTTTTTAAGATTAGAACTGTAAGACGATAAATTAAATTTTTAAGATTAATACAGGTAAGTCGATAAGATTTAGTCAATTCTTTTTTATGAATATTCCAAATACACATATCAAAATCTTATATCTGATATGGGTGAACATTACAATGCTGAATTACAATAATTTATAACTAAACATTGTTAGGTTATGAAATAAAATTATTAGCTAACATAAAAATAATACGGAGGTTAACTCTGAACATTATTAGAATGGAAATAAAACAGAGAGAATGTTATGGAAAAAGATATTTTTATTTCTCAGAATATAAAACAGATTTCGCTTCAAGTACAAATTATTTCGCATCAGAAAAGGTAAAAATGTTCAAGCTCTTCATCTAAAAACTCTAAAAACTTGGATAGAACTGACTTAAACACATACATATATTTAACAAGATAACAACACTACAACTAAGTAACTATAAAAATAGCGAACTCTGAATAGGAGCAGAGAACGTTGACATTAAGGTAGTTTCCCAATATGATATGCAACAGCTGTAGATAAACTCATGATGCTGCTTATAATTATCAAAAATAGATGAAATGAACGTTAAAGAGAAGTTCACTTCTGTGATTGGAAACTTATCTAGTTTATCTATACATCAGTTATAGTAGAAAATTAGGAAAATGTATTAGAATTACCTAATTTTAGCATTGCGAATTCGATATACTGTCATAGCCAATTAAGTAAATATTTTGCAGGAGTTCATTCATTCACCACTTGAAAATATTTTTTCTATTTTTTTTAAAATGCAACAATTAATTGGTTTAATACTTATTAATAAATTAACTCCTCTCAATTGATTCGAGCAAAATATTTAAAAATGCTATTTACTTGTACATATTAAAAAGCAAATACATTAATATTAAAAAAAAGAAAGTTATAATATGAGGCTTTCTATTAATTCTTAATGTAAATTTTAACTTAGAAAGAAGATATAAAGAATTATTATTTACTCTTTCTTCATATAAAACCAAAAGCATAATAAAAAAGACGAAGTAAAAAATTTCATTCATTTGATAATTTCATTTCTAAAATGTAAGTGCCAGCTGCATACGACTTGAAAGACATTTCGATGATTTACATGAAGTTCCTGATCACTAGTTAAACTTAGTTGAAGTGCGATTCTATTTATTCAACTGTAAATGCAGATCTGCAAAAGTTATGGAAAACGCCTTGATCAGGATGTTTCAAATAGATAGCACAACGTCTTATTAGAACAAGGGAAAAAACACTGCCACGTTGTTCAACCCTTTTTACGGCCTTGAAGGAGTATTTATCAGAAAATTCACACATTTTTAACGTCTGTGTAAACTATTTCCCAATAATTTCAAGGTCTACAAAAAATATTCACCAATTCTTTCGAACTCATAAGGTTTTTAGAGAGAGAGAGAGAGAGAGAGAGAGCACTTCATTTAACCAAATAAACAAACAGCATTTAATTTTCTTTTAATCGAAAGCCATAACGCTCTTGGATTTCGATAACAGAAACTTCGGCAATCATTGATTCGCTTTTAAAAAAATGGTATGAACTTTAGATTGGAATACCCACCATGAAATACAGAAATTTGGTTTTATTGTTCATTATGAAGCTTCTCTCTGTAATTAATTAACACTCAGAGATTTGTTACAATCATCAAAACTTTATCACAGTCAAGAACCCTATATTCTTTGAAAATCATAAAGAAAAAACATTCATTTGAATTTTTTTTCCCAAACCCGATTTATAATTACCTAATTGTAGCATTCACCAACACATTACAAAAATACAAACACAGAATAAAATTATGATGACATAACAGATAAAACAAATCTAACTTTAAAAGCCGATGCAAATAAAATATAAATGCTTTCTGCTTCAATATCACTTAACAACCATTAATTTTTTCTCTTCCTTCTGTTCAGATCTATCAACTTTTAGAAAGCAAAAGACTAAATCTAAAAAGCGCACATACTATCTTACATAAAATTTGGTATTAGTATTTGCTTTCTCAACATTTTTTCTGTATAATAAAGTTTAGTCATTCTATACAAAAATATCGAGACAGAATTTATTTACAATTTGAAAAGTATCTTGTCGATGCAACTTCATAATATTTATGCAATTTTCACTTACTATTACATCTTTCTTTTCCTTCTAATCTTCTTTTCTTATAGAAACTGAAATAAAAATCGATTTAATCATAAATAGCCAAACTCCTTTTCTATTTTCTTGTACACTAAGTATAAAAATGGTATGGTAATCGTCAAAAATTCGAATGCGAGATTTTAACGAATCAACGCTTCAGACCTATTGAGTACAAAAAACACGTTTTTGGAATTATTTTTGTTTGTATGCGAACACAATAATTCAAAAATGCTTTGATGTAGACGGATGAAATCTGATATAAGACTTTAGACCATATTTGTAGATTTATATTAAATTTTTAAAGAAATCCATTCAGAAGTCTTTCTACACAGATGTTCAAGCACAAAAAAACTCGATAACTTCAAAATGGAAGAAGCTAGACAAATAAAATTTGATACACTGATGTAGCATTTAAAATGTAGTCTGTTATCAAATTTTGAAACAAATCTGTCAAAGGATTGGCCGTCTGTCAGTCTGTATTTTCGCATGAACGTAAATGCAATAATTCACAAACTACATAACATATCGAATTCAGTACAAGATTTTGTGACTACAATTACAATTTCGTGTCAAATTTTGGCAACAATCGCATGGAAAAAAATTCCAAAATATATATTGGAACGATAGATTCAGTAAGAAAAGGTTAGATTCACGTTAAAGATTTATATTTCGTAACTATTGTCTGACAATGATATGCAAGAAATTCCCGGCCTTACCCATGGTCCACAAATTTATGGCAAGGGAGAGGAATAAGACTTTACTGAATAACATGCGAGAAAGATTCGGGGGAGGCCACATCCCGAGAAATAAAAAAGAAAATATTTTTAGTTATAAAGCAACCATAAATATTATATTCAAACTAATTATATTTTTAGCATTTACAATGATATAATTTTCCTTTTAATTTTATCATTAAACATGTACTACTAAAAACGATGAATTTACTTCACATATGTACTATAAAATTCTTTAGCTTAAATAATTATAATCTTGTTTAGCTCGGTTTTCATCTTCTCGTTACGTAGACAAGAGAAAGTGCAGGAATTATCAAAATATTCGAACACGAGATTTTTACGAATCTTCATGTTTTAGACTTCCTTCAATTCGAAAAACACATTTTTGGATAATGTCCGTCTGTCTGTTTGTGACGAAGATAACTCAAAAACGCTTTGAGCTAGACAGTTGAAATCTCATATACGATTTTTGCACTGTGTTTGCAGATTTCTATCGAATTTTGAAAAAAATTCTATTCAGAGTAAATCCGTCTGCCCAAATATAAGTGAAAACGATAATTGAAAACCAAAGGGAGCTATATAGATAAGATTCTATATTGTAGACGCCCGTCAAATTTTGAGGCAAATCTAACAACGGGTTGACTGTCTGTCGTTCCGTGCTTTCAAAAATATATAAACGCGATAGTTGAAAAACGCAATTACATAAACAGTATAGAATTTTGTGACTAAGAATTCAGTTTTGAGTCAAAATTTTGTTTCAGTCGGTTAGGAAAAACATATCTAAATCACAAATTCCTTTTCCGAATATTATTACCTGCATCCAGGTTTTCCATTTCCTTCAGGAAACCCCACTAACCTGAAAACATGCCTGATTCGAGGGCAACATCGGGGTTGGTGAACGAAAGCGAAGAGAGTTTGTCTTTTTCTAGAGTTGAAGCCCTCCGGTCTTACTATATTTAATCTTTCACTAAACTCAAGATGGCCAAATAAATAAATCCTATAAAAGTGTCGAAGAATACAAAAAGTAATTATGATACTTCTCAAAGAACGAGATATTTGGATGAATCTTTAATTTGAGACCTCTCTGAATCTGGACGAGGCGGGGAAATATAGCGGAAATGAAACCCAGCTAGAATGATGTCAAGATTGTAAACACGAAAGTTCATAAACATGAAGAGTTAAATATATTAAATTTAGAATATGATTTTACGATCTGAATTGCAGATCAATTAAAAATTTTGGACCAAATCCATCCATGGATTGGTCATCTGTTGGTCAGTTCGTCAAATCAAATCTTGGATTCAATTAGTGAGAACGAGACCCCAAAATTCGTTTTTTTTCTCACTATAATACAAAGCATAAAATGTATCATATTGAATAATTAAACGCTTTTTCAGTTGATTGGTTTACCAATTCAATTTTAATTAAATCTATTATGCATATTTTGAGGTGCAGGATCCTTCCTAACCAAATACAGATTGTGAAAACATCGAATTGTAAAAGATATTAAAGCCATCTTTATTTGTTCTGTTTTACACTTGTTCGGTTTACATGTAGATGAACCTTCTAAATGGAATCAAATCTCATGGTATTGTGATGCCATTAAAAAAATGCTTTAGTAATTTATTTCAAATAATAAATTGTTATTTGAGACAATGTTATTTCTTCTGATTCCTAATAGAAAATAAAAATAACTCCTAAATAATGGACGAATATCATGGGATTAAATATTTAATGAAACAATGAAAACCGTTAGAATTTCATTGTAATTATTGTGGAAAATTATACACAATATGTATATTAAAAAAATGTCAAAATTCCGTCAATTAAATTAGAACCATTAAAAAAATAATATTTAAAACTCTAAAATGGTGTAAAAATCAGTTTTGTATAATAACATTTTCGAGAGCTATCACAAAAAAATGCTAAATTTTTAATTACTTAAAATTTTAACAACAACAACAAAAAGAACTGGACGATTCCCAATTTTAAAAGCATATAAATGTTAAATTTGTTAGCTCTAATTGAAACGAACTGGCTCATAAAGAACAAAAATGCATACTTACGAAACATACGTATAACTATCCACCGTTTCTGTAACACTGGACGAAAAATATCTGAGTCCATTTAATTTGCGTCATTATTAAAAGCGCAAATACTGCTTCTATATTGGTGTCAACAGAGTTGAACCAGGTTCTTTAAACCTAAACTTCAATTAAAATTAATTATGAAATTGTGAATTTTCCAATCTAATTACATTTTATTATTTTTTTATTTTAGCAAAGGTAAAAGAACTGAGGACTGCAACTTTATGTTATTTCATTATATTCTTATTTTAAGGCGAATCAGAAAATTATTGCTAATATATATATATATTGTACTTGGCAATGCATCTTCTTTATGTTATTTGTTCCAATTCGATTTTAGTGATTAGTTTTTATTTGAATATTCATGAACATTATATATAGAGAAGTTTCTACTGCAAGGAAACAAAGGTAAGCAAAAAAGAGAGTTACAAGATGGAAGGGGAGAAAAACCTAGAGACATTAAGTGAGATTCGAGATATTGGTAATATTATAACAGCCGTCTAGACGGGAACAACTTCTGGTTATTTTATATTCAAACGCCCACAAGTATTTGTTAACAAGGGCTGCAGCAAATCTGATTTTCACAGGTGTGTGCATTAAATTGAGGTTCAAGGTTAAGCGTTAGTATTAATAAATATACTAAATCATGGAAAATAGAAGCTTAAGTAATAGATTTTGCTAGAAACTGAGAATTCAGAGATTTCTTTATACAAATATTTTGCATATACAGTTCCAAACGTTTTTAAAAACTGAGCTTTCTGACATTTTCATAAATTCTTTTCAAATGCGCAACCACTTTGGAGAAAGAGATTGTTTCTTATTTTCAATGAAGTACATTTATAAAGAAATCCTACAATCACCAAAAAAATAAAAATAAAAAATTAGTCTTGTGTTTTTGGCGAATTTACAAGTTTTATATCAACTTGGATCAAAAAACAATTTTTGTAATTATGATGGTCAGAGAGAATAAGTTCAAAATGTGCATTATTCTCTTCATGATACCAAACAACTAAGCATAAAATGCACTATATATCATAAATAAATGCAAAAATCGGGGGCAGAGTCTTTTCTTCTGCTTTGCTGCGTTAAACTATGGGGGAAAAACCCCACTCCATTAAGCAGCGGCTCGCCATTATGGAAATCGACTCATCTTTCAAGAGATTCAAAAAGAGATTTTTTTTTTTTTTTTTTTTAGCATTGCTAAAATGATCTTAAATGATATATAATTTTTGTTCTTTGAAAAGCAATTGGATGCATATATATTTTCAAGATAATATAAACTTAAAGTTTAGAAACTGCAAATTAAAATCGGCGATAGAATTAATGTATTTTGCAATCTTTGCGGCTCATCTGCTTCTAAGAATGTCGAATGATTACAGCTACATAGGGATAATTCGTGCAGTGAAATGCAACATCTATATTTTTTTTTCGTGAGCATAAATATGATCATTAATTTATTTAATTTTGCACGCTATATCTGCATTCATCCACAGTATAGGAACATTACCTCCACAGTTTAGGATATATATATATACTAACAAATGGCCAAATAAAAGAAAATTTTTTAAAACTCTATGTATTTCACTACGGGAGACATAAATCTACGTACAAAGAATAAGTAGTAAGAAATATGTCAGTCTACATTGTGACACAAGAGCAGAAGAGACCAAAATTTTTCCCTTCGGTGATTTTACTATGAGATTTTAATAGGGATTTCTTTGACAAGGGTCGATTAAGGGCAGGGAATCTTAGGTATCTTTGAAAGAACTTTGTAAGCATAAAGGATTTTTATCCCTTCACTTGGAGCTGTGAAAATTCTGAAGTAAGTACTTTTATAGAATTAATTAAGTAAAAAGTGGGGATTGGATCAGGAAATGAAAGAACATTTTAGAATGAAGTTAATATGGAATTAAGAAATTAATTAAAATTTAAATTAGATTAATATTATATATATATATATTAAAATTGAATTTAATCCTAATTTTTAGCCTAATTCAGCCCATGTCAAAGTCGTTCTAAAATATTCTCTTATTTCCTGATCCCATTCCACTTTTCCTATTTAAGTAATTCAACTGAAACTTTGTAAAAATGATTGCGTCAGCGGTTCCCACGTGTCCAGAGAAGGGATAGAAAATTGCTGATGTAAACAGATTCTTTCAAAGAATCCCTCTGTTTCCCTTGTCAAGATCGACACGTGTGAGAAATTCCAATCAGAATCGACACGTTTTAGAAATCTCATGTTACGTAAGATCAGGGATAAAATGTTCATCAGCTTTCCATCATTTTTTCTTTTTGCTTTGTGTCGTTCTGTGTTGTGGTGTGTGCTCGTCGCTCCTGCTTTTATATAATGCGTACCTCTCCGGGATGAAATTAAACGATGTCAAAAAATCGAAAGATTCTTCACCGTCATCGAAGCTGCCTTCTGATGGAAAAATTATATGCTTACATACATACACCGATTTCTGCTATTGACAATGCTTAGTAGCCAAGCGATTTTTTCTGCTCCATAGTTTGTGAAAAGAAGGTGCAATTGAATGATTGGTGTTAATTTTTTCCATTGCGAAAGCGCAGAAATAATATTATGCGTTCCGTTCTATCATATGAGAAGGAAGGACGGTACTGTCCCAAATTTAGCACTCTGTTTCGATTCTAAAAATGAGAGATGCAGAAATTTATATTGTTTCCTGCTATAGAAAATCTTCCCACGAGTCTAAAAATTTGAATATAAATAACTCACGATGGATAATTATTGACAAATAAAATAATTAAATGAGATATATTGTACTATTAAATTTTCTTCATATTAAAAGATGAAAATAGTATCTCAAGATGTGTATTTATTTTAACCACCCAGTTTCATATTTTTTATTACTTAGCTGTACTTAAAGAAATATTTAAAAAAAAAAGAATAAAAAAATACAGTATATATATATAATTAATATTTTTTTCTTCAGTTCATGTCAATTATTTCTTTGTTAAAACTTATCTACATAAAGCCAAAACTTTTGTTATTATTTTTTTATTAATGAATAAATTATTCAAACCAAAAATTGGTATGGCAATATATATTATAGCACTATTCAGGAATTCCTACGGCTCCAATATTTCAGCCACCATTAACAATAGACATAATAAACTTCATGTAAAAGTATAAAAAAAGCTATATTACACACATACATGATAACATTCTTCTGAAACTTTAAATATTACGAGGCTATGTACGCAACTCTTCAAAATTCCACACCTGAAAGTTTTGTGCTTTGCAGTATAAAAAAGGAAATTCAATATGAATTTTGGACTTTTCCCTCCCCCTAAAAATTGAAAACAAACTTTGATGCTGACCTACAATTTTGATCACATGCAAATTTCATTTATTTAATTCAAGACGTTTTTGAGTTTTCATATTTACATGCATATGAAGATACAGACCAACAGGCAGTCAACTCTGAAATGGATTTGTTTCAAATTTGATAAAAATTTAGTATTACAATTCACACTAATTACGCTGTAAAACTGAATCAAGAAAGACTGTACTCTGGCACAGGGCCTCTTAGGACCGGGATAACAGGAAATAATCATCCCAATCAGCTAAACGTCTCCTGCTGAGACCATGTTGCAAAGAGAAGGCGAGAGAGGGGTGTACAGACGTTCTAGGCATAATCTTTGTGAAAGTCCTGGTGACAAAATGTTAGTGCGTCTGTACCCGTTTTCAATTTAAATTACAATGGAAAAGCAAATATATACAATACCATGCCTCAAGTGTCATTTACACAAGCTAAACTACAGATAATGATTCGGGATGGGGTGGGGGAAAATCATATTAGAGCCTGGCAACATTCACTCTCTAAACATCCACTAGAAGTAATGACTGCAATTGAAAAATAAACTAGAATATAATTCCAAGTTAATTTATATTTAATTTTGCATATATTTACTTAATAGCACAACAATTATTTTGACTCTAATTAAGGATAATTCTCCATCTGCATAAATTAAAAGAGTAAAATTTTTTTTTGGCAATATGTTATAATTCAATAAAATTCAAATAAAACTGATATAATTATTTTTTTGCATGTCACTTCTGCAGTTCACTGTTGAAATTGCAAATTTCTACTATAAATTACCTACTTTCAGTTCCACACAGCAAACTATGTTATCACTCCAAGTACATATGAAATACACCAAAAGTCTTTTAATAACTGAGAACTACAGTCACAGAAATTGTAATAAAATTATTACACATACATAATTATTAACATAATGAAAAACAGTTTTAAAAGGTATTTGTTTTTCAGTATACTAAATATATTAAAAATCTGTTTGAATCAGAATATTTTTATGATCTAAACCTCTAAACTTAATAAATAGAACATACATATTTGGGATAGATTTCATGCATAGGAGTATAAAACCAAGTCAGGATTCATTTTATTACATTGTCAAGATACAAAGTAATAAAAAGTATTGTATATTACTGTAAGTATTATGGAAGTAGTATAAATCCTACTTCCACATTACAGTCAATGGAGAAAGCAGACTAACTTCCTGCAATGATATGGCCAACACACCCTGAAATAATAATAAAGAATTAAAAACAATAAGATCATATACAGAAGATACAATTATTGTTATTTAATTATAAGAGTGAGAATTATATCAACACTGAATGTTAACAAATAATTACAATTAATGTCTAACACTAGAAATATACTGATGTTTATATACAAAAAGATGTCAGACTAATGAAAAGCAAATATTTTCTATCAATAAATGCAAACATTATTTCATAAGAAATATTTCCAAATTAAGATGCTAAGATTTTAAAAACAATATAATGTAATAGTAATGTATAAAAGTAAAACATCGTTTATATAGTTCATATTTAAACATCATTTCCCCACTATCCCAATTCATTTGTAATCATTGTAATGAGAAAGTACTTCGTTTATACACTGAAGAGACTAACCAGAAAAACTGGAATAGCCGTATGCAAATAATGGAAGTGTTCAACTAATCTGCGTAACGCGATGCGGTCGACAGTACGTGTTTAAGACAACACGTGTTTGAGAAGGCTATTGTATCAATTCTTGCTGTTACAATGGTAGGTTATCAAGATTTAAGTGATTTTCAACGGAGTATTGAGAAATGAATGGTTGGTGTGTGTGTGCTTTTATCGGCGATCATCGTCTACAGCGCTCCATTCCTCTTTCTGTCATAGATCCCATCCCCACACACTTACAATACATGTATTGTTTTTTAATTAACAACCAAAATATAAACCTTTTTAAATTCATTTTCATTAATAATTTCATTTAAGACAATTTATTTACAAGCAGGCGCAGACAGAACACGTCCACAACAGCGTGAAACAAAAGCAGAAGGAAGGAACGGAACAAATGATCATTAGTCTTATATAACATGGGATTTCCAGCCACGTATAAATTGAATACTCGTGTTGACCTTGAGAAGGGCACAGAAGGGACCATTTTCACTTGACATGTGGAACTGATGGCGCATCATTTTTATAAAGCTTCAACAATGGAATGGGATCAGGAAACAAGAGAACACTTTAGAATGATCCCGACATGGGTCGAATTAGGTAAAAAGTTAGGAAATTAATTTGTATTAAATTAGATATTAAAATATCATTACATATATATAGAATATAAAGCAGTAAGTCAGTTGTTGAGGCTGCATACCAAATAACTTTCGACAGTATCGAAATTAGCTTATGTAAAAATAAACGTTTTTGACTTTTTCATATACTTAGTGTAGAGAAAGTATAGTAATCGTCAAACAATTCGAACTCGAGATTTTGACGCATCTTCACGTTTTAGACCTCCCGGAGTTCGGGAGTTCTAAAACACATCAAAATGTAAGCAGAAAATAAGTAAAACTTGGTACCAAATCAGTCCGGGGACTGGCCGTTTAATCGGTCAATACATTCACATACATAACGCGATAATTCAGAAATATGATGATTTGAATGAATGAAACTTGAAAATGATCTTGTTACTAAAATTATAAAAACGTCCAAAGTCGTACTAGTTTTTCATCTTCTATGAACCACCGAGTGCTCATGTTGGGACTTCGAAAATAAAAATTTCGGTATTTACAATGTTCATTTCTTTAGTTCACAATTTTATAGGAGGGAGAGGAGGGTTTAGTTCCGTTTAGTTATATTAACATCCCGTTTTAACACAACACTAGGACTATTTTGGAACAGGCATCGTAATTTTGAGCCGCAGTCAGATGACAAGGACGACACCTGAGCTGGCATCCCTCTCTCCAAGCTTCCACATCACACCAGCGGGCGGACTTTTGACGCCGATGGATTTAATGTGCACCATACCCGCTTACACGACGTTTCTTCGGTGGAAGAATAGGGTCTCGAACATGAAGTCCTCCGGTTCTGAAGCCAAGACCTTACCACCGACCACCGCGGCCCAGTGAAAGAGGAGGGATAAAGTCTTTATCAAAAAAGTATGTGATTAAATTTCATGGAGACCATTCCTACTGGTTCTATTTTACCATTATTTGATTTCAATTTTGAAGTGCCCAAACGGAAACAGATCTAGTTTAGCACATAATGATTTTCTTATCATCAAATGAAATGTCGATACTTTTCTAAACTATAATTCAGATAATCATATTTAAAAATTTCCGATTATTTGAAGGTACAGCATTTTTTAAAAATTATATTTTAATGGCATATTTTTGAGATTCTTTCAATATTATATATTTGCAGTGCCGCTCTTTTCTGAATTAATGACTGGTATTGGTAATAAATCGTATTTCCGTTTTCACTCCCTTTTTTCTTTTTCTTTGCCTCTGATCTCTTTCTGGAATAATCAAAGCAGATATATTCAGAAAACAGATGTCAAAACGTCCTTTGTCTCCCAACAATTTTCAAATAAAGGACGCAGGAAGGGTAGAACATTTGAGAATATTCCATGTTTAAAGGGTAGAGAACGGACTACAATAAGTTCTGGTTTACTTTACTGAAATGATTTGCCTTAAATGCATGCAATGCTCGAATTTTAAACCAACATAAAATCTGGAATTTACGTAAATAATTTTATTTTAAAGAACTTTTGCTTTAATAATTGATATCCTTAAATAATAAAAGACGAATTTAAGAAACTTACAGGAACAGATCCATATCTACAAGATGAGCCGTCAAGAGTTTTTTCACCATCTCCTTTAAATATCCGTAGTCGATCTAATAAGCTGTTTGCATTCATTTCATTTGTTAAATTCTGTAACAGATAAATAATGCAATTAAATTGTTCCCAAGAAAATTAAAAATGGAACAAAATAAAAATTTCAAAATTTATCATTTTAGGATAGTACAAGTTAACTCGTATATATATAATCTTATATATTTCAAATTAATTTAAAGTATAAAATATCTGCATTTGTTTATAACAAGATATTTAACAATTTGGTACGGAAAAAGTGATAAAAATTTTGGCAAAAAATTGTTTGGAAAAACCACCATAAAGATCGCTCCAACAATTTTTTTTTTTTTTTTTTTTTTTTTCATTTTGTAAAAAAAAAAGTATTATTTCCCTCTTTTTTGCATAAAAGTTGTGAACACTGAGTACAACAGTGGAGTAACAATGGACTGAGTAAGACAAAAAGCTCATGTGCTGGCCTTTGAAAATAAAAAAATCTGAGCACTTAAGGTGTTCAAAGTTCAACATTTTTATGCAGAGATATAGCATTTTTATTAGAGAGTATGCGAGAAAGTTTCGAGGAGACTGTTCATGGTTTTTTTTAATTAAAAAGATATGCATCTCAATGAAGTTCATAAGCATCAAAATACTTGCCATAACATGTTTACAATTCATGCCGTTTACTGTTACTTCTGCAGCAGTTTCACTAATTCCTACAACCCAAATAATATCTGTTTTCATGGGATCATCATACCCACTGTTGACTATAGTAGACTTTAAAACATTCTAAAATAAGGAAAAATATTAATTATGTTAAGTAGAAAAAATTCCAAAAGAACTTTTAATAAATTTATGATGAACGAAAACAATGAATTAAAAAATATTAATTAATATTTTTTAGATTAATATTTAGAAACTTACACAGAGGGCTATTTGATAAGAAATAAATATTAAATTCAAATAATCAATGTTCACTGTTATACATTCCAATAATAATAATAATAATAAACTATCAATTAGACAATTGATTTAAATTGAATTTTGATACCATATCAAAGGCATTATATATTAGTAAGTTGAGGAAAATAACTGAATATAAGGTTCCAATCGACAATATTATTGATTTATTATATTTACAACAATAAATTCTAAAATATATTCAGGTCTAAAAAGTAAAACATAGTAAATATTTTAATAGAAATACTTTCATTATCAACTTAAAAGCATGAATCCTTTATACATACATTAGAAAATTAGAGGTCAAAAAATATTATAAAAGCTCGAGGAACTAAAGAAAATACTATAAGGAAATTAAGTCAATAATTCATAACCTTATTTAAAATAAAAACAAATTAATATTTTAATTAAAATTTTAAATAGAACATTTTTAATAGCAATAGTTTTCCAATTTTGTTTAAATTCCAATATATTTGATAAAAATATTTTTCTGTTTTCCTAAACAAGCATTTTAATTTTTACTACAATTTTTAAGATTTTCCACAGAAGAGATATATATACAGAATTTGTTTTCCAAATAAAATAATTAACATAAAAAGAAAATTTTTCCAAAGTAGCTTGCTTCATAGCATATTTTTTAAATCTATACTTATAATAAAGCTCAATGAGTGTGTGTGTGTGTGTATGTTGGCGCTCTACAGGCCAGGCCATTCAACCTACAGCTACCAAATTTGGCACGTATATACCTTGGAGGCCGGGAATGTGCACCCGGGGGTTCTTTTTTCGAATTTTTAACTAGAATTTTATTTATTTAAAAATTAAGCGAATTTTGACATGTTTCTGCTATAACTTCCGAAAATATTACCGCACAAAAAAGATTTTTACATGAAGTTAAGGATCAAAAATTTATGTTTTAAATAATACTAATGTTTTAAACTTAAAATTAAATTTCTATTTTTAATGAATTTTTAAATAAATATTTTAACTATGTTTTTCAATAATTTTTTTCGTAAAACATAAAAATTAAAATTAAGCACGTTTCACATTCATGAGAAAAAATTAGCTTTTTTACAAAGTGTTGCCATCACATTGATTAAAGCTCCAATTAAAAATAAATTAAATCTTTTTGGAAATGAAATCTGCAAAAATATAATTTTCGGCACGTGTTTGTAGGAAATGAAACAAATATGAAATATTATTTTTTCTAAAAAATAAATTCAAGAAAAATTATTTTATGATCTTTTACACTCTCTATACAGGGTTTTTATTTAGTCCCGGACCCATTTTGATGTTTAATGACTCATAAAATAATGAAGATATAAACAAACTTATGGCATTTAATGATGGAATAACTCATATATTTCCCTTTTCAGGTTTGAATATTTTTACTTTTGTAAATATCGTCTGCG
The DNA here is from genome assembly GCA_026543865.1 of Argiope aurantia. Taxonomy (NCBI): domain Eukaryota; kingdom Metazoa; phylum Arthropoda; class Arachnida; order Araneae; family Araneidae; genus Argiope; species Argiope aurantia. The sequence continues at coordinate 133,090 of JAPMOR010080704.1, read as the reverse complement.
CGTGTGGTTAATTTCAGATAATTTCATTTTCCTGTCTAAATATCTGTACTTTTCTAAATATCGTCTGCTTATTAATTGCAGTTTTCTCTCTTTTGTTTTTGGCAACTATTGAAATGTTATGTTTACTTTTGATGTGTGTGTTCTATGTAGTACTTTTGTATGTGATGTTTTATTCGATCGGATATTAAGGAGAATGCATACACCACAAGAGAAAGCACAGATTTTATGATGGTCATAGAGTTAATTTCCAATCAACTAAATCACTGACTTTTAAGAGTTAATTTCAAATCACTTAAACTGACTGATTTATGAAGATTTGAATATCGCTATTCAATAAAAAAAGGATAATTTTAGATTTTTCATCGATCGTTTCAAAGAAAAAACGCCAATCAGTGCGCAGGTTTCTCAAGATTAATTGGCCTAAGATTATGAAAATGTTGAGTTTTTTTTTTAATTTTTAACATTCAAAACTTGATGAATCTGTCTTTGTTGATCGTGGAAAATAGAAACATTAATTCATTTATTTAAAATTTGGTGTGTCCAGAATATTTCTCAGAATATGATACCTTACTGCATTAAATTTAGACTTCATAATTTTTGAAATATATTTATAAGCCGGAACAAAATATTATTATTTATTTCATTTCAATCCTTTTGAAACCAAAACTAAAAACTGAATTTTATGCTGAATCTGTGAAATTTTTGTTGAATTATTCTTTGAGATATTACATAAATTATGAAAAATATTTTGTAGTTCACATAAGACTTAAAATACCGAGCGACTCTGTTTGCAATACTCATATTCAATAATAATAATAATAAATAAATAACAATAAAAATGATAAATAAAATAAAAAGTTTGGTTTTATTAAAAAATATCTTTATATTAATTGCAATTTCATCATTACCGCTTTAATTTAAAGTTGAAGTTTTACCGGAAATGACAACAAATTAGCAAAATATATATAGTAACTTGAACGAAACGATCTAAACAACAGTATAAGTTTAGTATGACTATCAAAATTTGAAGATTAAAAATGTTTTGTTTGAAAATCTGTTAAGAGACCAGTTACTTAAAATATTTAATTGAAAATTGTAGCGAGCGGTAATACTGGCGAACCGGCTGGTCGCCAAAGGCGGCTAGTATAATATAAACCAATTTTTAAATTATATATCATATTTGAAATCATCAACTACAATGAATGGATTTAAAATATAAACATATTTTACTCAAATCACTATAAAATACAGCAATTTTATATCAGTGGCTTGCTGCAGAAATTATAAGAAGTAATTAGAATTAATTAAATAAATAAAAAATAAAGGCTAATTTTTTTTGGTTCCAAAATTTTTTTTTAATAAGAAAATACCAAGCTTGATGAAAATGAGTATAATCATATGATTCGATCACAGAAATAGAAAAATATACTCACCTGGAATGCACTGAAGCTGATCAAATTGTAATTTCCATTTTCATAAGTATCTACAAAAAATAAATGAAAAATATTTATAAAAAAAATCCTTTCCCTGAAACTTAGCACAGAAAACTTCATTAAACATTTTTGATAAAAATTAATATATTAATCTAGATTTTGAATTTGAAGGTTTTTTGGCCTTTCGAAATTCATTAAAAAGAAATAAAATGCCTTCACAGAATTTCATTTATTTCCTACTAATAATTAAAGCAAATGAACACCTACTGCTCTTCTACAGAATACAAGGAATGTCAGACTTGGAGATTTAAAATTTGATGCAGATATACTTAAAAATGAGATTATGTATTTCAGAACATTTTTAAAAATATTTCAAAAAAAAAATTTCCTTTAATTACAAATGAAACGAATTTTAGTGGTTTTTCTTTGATAATTTCTGAAAATATTATTGCAAAAATACAATTTTCATACCTAATTAAAATGTAAAAAATGTATTTTTAATGACGCCAATTTAAATGCTATTCAATGTTTATGTATTTTGACTAATTTTAATAAATTTTCAAAAGCACATTTACGTATATGCAAGCAATACCCCGACCTGGCCAGAGGCTATGCAGGAAACGTAATGGGGCCACCAAAGAGCAACCCCACGTAGCAAGAAACAAACGATACTTAATAACCTTAATAACACTGGACACTTGCAAACAACGAAGGACCCGCTACAGAAAATGCATATTGGTACCAAAAAAAGAAAAACACTTTACATTACATAATAAATTGTGAAACATTAAATATTTATAAAATACATTAAGTGTATGTTATCTTTTTACATTAGGAAGAATTAAACGCAAGAGCTTTGATGAAATGTCCTTAATAGAAGATTTAATAACTAGAATTTTTAGGAGTTCGACATCAAGAGACATTCAATTTCTTGGCTATCTAAGTCTGTGTTCTAGTCATAGTGAACAGGCTTTGATCAAGTGATTTATAGTGCCTTCTTCGGTGCCATACTGGTAAGTAAAACTTTTATCAAAGAAACGACTTTGATGTACAGAAAATACACCATGTCCAGTGTATACTTAATTAAGATAAAAATTACCCTCAATTTGGTTAACAGAAACGTTTTTAAAATGTTGATAGGTAGTCCTAGCTTTGATGGAGTTATTCCATTATTCCATCCTTAATTATCAAAGATCGGAAAGAAATTTCTTGGTTTCTAAGTTTAAAGCATCCTTGGCTAGTGTATCTGCTTTTTCATTTCCAATATACTCCTGATGAGCTCTGATCCAGAACATTTCAACACCAAGTTCAGCAGCTTTTTCTTTTAAGCCAATATTATTACTTTTTGTTTCACCAACGGAATCAGGGGTCATTTAAGTCGATCTTGAATTAGAAACTATCTTTGCTCTTTTTATATTGACAAACTCCAGAACATTTATGATTGCCACCACTTCTGCCATAAAGAGTTGTCTTGTAATTCAATCTAAATTTTCCAGATTTTTTTCATTCTCATTTTCAGACCACACAAATGCACAAGCCACTTTTTCAACCATTTTTGATCAATCTGTATATATACTATTACCTTTAGCCATAACATTCATATAGAAGCTCCATGCAATTCTTTTGACTTTCCATGATGGGACAGATATTTCAAAATCAAAGTTACACATATTGTTTGTATATTCTACTTTCTTTGCTTCTCAATTTAACTTAGCCGTCTCCCTTTCTCTTTTAATAATTATATCGACGGTGGGACAACCACTGAGAACTTGAAGATAATTTATAATAACAAGTTTCATCATTACAATAAAATACAACCGTTTTCATTGTGTAAATAAGTATTTATCACGCTAACCTCCATGCAAAACAAGTGTGTCTCACAGGTAATGTAATCGTTTGAGCCATATGAAATGCATATGCTTCTGATGAAATTTTATGGTCAGTGACATCTCATATTGGCCATATAAATGCACAAAAATTTGGTGTAAATTCTCTGTAAAACGAAACAAAAAAAATTCTCTGTGTTTCCTTGTATGTATATTCAAGATACTAGGAAATGCAAAAATAACTTTCATGTACTAGTCATATTATAATATGATTTTAAGGAGTGGAAAAATCAAGAAAAAGAAGCAGAGATTTAACATTATTTGAAATAATAGTATATAATTTTTTTTATATTAACATAAAACAAATCAATTTCTCTTTACTTATTACCTAAAATTTAGCAAGACAAAATTTATATAATAAAGAGGGGGAGGATATATTACTCAGATGTTCTTTAATTGTATGTCACACACAAAATATTTTTGTTACCATGATACAAAACATTTAATGATTACTTAATAACAACAACAAAACACTACAAAGCAAAATTACTTTTTTTTATTTATTCATTTTTGCCAATTCATGTATTTAGGCATCAATTTCTGCAGCTTTTTTAGCTATAAGTTTTATAGAGCTAATTATTAACAAATAAGAAATGTGCATTTTTAGCTATTTCACTTTCAGTGAACATACGTGAAAATATTTCCGATATATCATTGAATGCATTACAGAACGATGCAACAAGTTTTAATGCCCATAAAATTTCAGTTAAAATGATTGTTCTTGAATAAAAAAGTTTGAAATAGGTATATTTTCGGACATTAAATTTAACGCTTTCGAACTTGACATATCATCTTCTCCTTCATTTCTTGAGATACAAAGTCTAATATTAATTATGAATTTTTTGAAATGATAATTCGTTTTCCTTTTTTTTTGGCATGATTAATAAGTGTCCTTTTCGCTACATTACTTAGGATGTACTAAATTATTATATGGATTTTGCGGAACTTCTCGAACCCCTTCAGTAAAATCAGGGTTGATTTTTTCATCCGTCCAATTCGTATTAAATACGGATTTTAAGCAGCTCATTGTTTTTTTTTAAATTCTTTAATTTACCCTGAATAAGTTCACAATTTCACAAATGATAAATAAACCATTCCATAAACTCATGCGTGAGTGACTAAATACCACCGCGATGCGTCCGCAGATTAAAAGTTGCTATACCCGCCAAAGAAATGTATTCTAATCTTTCAGACAATTACAGAAGTTTCGTGCATGCTCGTTTGCTGCAATTCGGGAATCTTATGGAAAAAGTGCAACTGTCTCACAAATCGAAATTGGACTGATTTATACAAAAAAAGAGGGAGGGGGGGAGTAGAAAAAGTAAACGTTTCCGCATTACACAACCGCGAATTATATTGTTTCGTTTTTCAAGCAATGACTACGATCTTTTATTCTTGCAATATTTAATGATCGGCACTTTTTAGACAGGGAAAAAAAACTAAGAAACTTAAGATTTCTTTATTTTCCCTGTTTTTTAAAATGAAAATCTGCAAATTTCTCTGCATTTTTACCGGTTTTTTTAGTCAATTTTTAAATTTCCTGTGTTTTCTCGGTTCTTCCAGTGGCGTGACAACCCTGGTATATCATCCATTAATTTTTTTAAAGATTGCTTTGCTTTTTTGTAACTAAACATATTTCGTTAAATAATATATATATTCATTAAATTATATTTAAACTGAATTTTGTGGTTAAAAATTTTTTTTATACTATATCAATGTGTTCTTTACTGTGTAGCAAACAGAATGTACCTTCGAATAAATAATAATTTTGAATTTCTATTTGAATTTCTATTTTGAATCATAAGCTGCAACCTGGTCAATTTTTTAAAGCACGAAAAAAAAAAAAAAAAAAAAAACTCTATGCGCGAACGAGTTATTTGTTTTTATCTAAAAAGCTGCATGAGATACAACTTCAGATTCAAAAATAATTGTTTATGAGAATTTTGTTAAAATTAATTTGTTAACAATTATTCTATCAGTATTTTTATGAATTTGCATATATAATAAGTCAATTGTTTTGGGGCATAATGAGCCCCCAAAATTTTTTGCATTGTGGCAATTAACGTGCTGATAGCATATTTTTTTTTCCACAATTAAAAGCTCAGATTATATCCTTAGGCATTTTATCATCTTTTATATCTATTATTTGTCAATTTTTTCCCCATACGATATAAAAAATTTTAGTAAATATATCTGTAAACTCAATGATTATGGCTGTTAATTTTAAATTTTTCTCATCAGCATGATTTAATTCACTTAAAATGATGCTCGGCGAAAAATGCTCCCTGTCATTTTATGATCATTATTTTATTATGTCATTACTTTATATTATCATTACTTTATTATATCTTTATTAGGGTCTTCAGTTAATTAACATGACATCTTCAATACTTCTTAAAAAGATGGGTTTAATTATCACAATTTGATGTTTAAAATTAATGGAAATCATGAATATTGCACTATATATGTAGGAATTCAATTGAAATTAAACAAAATCAGTATTATTAAGAACAATCTGGTTATTTAAGGTGGCAGTCTAAAATAAAATAATGCATTTATATAACTGAGAAAAATGTTTAAATTTATATTTAATCTAAAATAAATAATTAAATATAGAAAGAAACTTAAAATACAAACCTAACGAATCACCATCGTCCCAATACAGTTCGCCTTGAGCTTTCATATCATAATCAAGGAAAACCCAAAGACCAATCGGTTGTTTTCGTCTAAAATGTAACATTTTTTGTCACTTAACATACATATCTTTAAAAATGAATTTTTATAGTTAAAGAATTATAGGTAGAAAATACTCTTTTTTCATATATTTAAAAGGGTAAAAAATTAGTTTCAGTTATTCCAGTTCCTCTCTATATAAGTTTAAAAAAATGGAATAAGTGTTTATTTCTTTAAATATTGAAATTAGATATATATTTCCAGTTACAAAATTTATTAAATACTGCAGATCATTATATGAACTTATTTTGATTTCTGTAAAAGTTAATAATAAATAGTTACATTTTCCCCATAAGGGAAAGTCGTCAATTAGTAAAATGTTTTTCACTCATTTATGAGTACACAAAGTTTCATGTTTCTCACAAAAAAATTTGTTGAATTATTAAGAGAAAAATTTATTGCTTTAGAGTACATCTCAGGTTGATGTTAGAAGAATGAGTCTCTTTCTCTACATTTCAATGATAATACCGTATTATAACAGAATATTTAAAAGGTGTAGCTAGGAAATAATATTTATAACTAAAACAAAAAAGACAGACAAAAAACAGTCAAATAATGTAAAAATTAAATGTTTACAAAATATGTTCAAAATGAACAGTTTTGATCCTGACACAAAATTGTATTTCTTCAGATTCAAATGGATGAAAAAAATAACTGGAAATTGAAATAATCTCTCTCTCTCTCTCATATTATATATATATATATATATATATATATATATATATATATACACAATGGAGAAAGAATGTAAACATTAAAAAGAATGTAAATAGTATTTGAATATTATGATATAAACAAGATAATGCATAAGGTATGACAAACAAGGCATAACATATATAGGGTTTTCTATAAATGGATCAATAAACTTGGAGGGTTATTCATAAGTAAAAAAAACAGAAATTGCAACAGAACATTGTTTTGCAAATTCACTAAAATGTTCAATATTTTAAATGGATACATACCTCATTTCAGCATTTTGAAGAGGAAAAGATTGTACAGGAAAAATGTAACCACCTCTGAAAGCAACATAATTGTCAGACAAAGGTATATAAAGAGAAATGCTTTCACCAGAGCTGTTTATGGCATTCAAATGAACATTATACCACATTCCTTTTGGAAAATATGCAGTTATATTTGTTGTATTCTAAATTAAGAAAGAGAGAAAAAAAAAGATATTTAATAAAGAATAAATCAAATTTAAGAAACTTTAGAATAAATACTCAATTTTTAGACATGCATGCATTAAATTATATATATAACTAGACAGTATTCCGTTTTAAAAAAACCATGATTTATTAATTAGTTTTGTGCACTTTAATTGATCATTATAAATTTTTAAAACATTTTTTGTCACTTTCATCCTAAATATTAATACTAATACTAATTAATTAATTATTATTAATTATTAAGTGCTTTAATTTATGCATTATTGTATGTAATAGAATGCAGTTAATGTGTATTACTGATATTTGAAGCAAAACACTTTCAAAACATTTATTCATTTCTTTTTAAAAGTAAAGCTGAGGGACTACTTAAAGTAACTTTGATTTTTACCTCATACAAAACTGGAACTACCATTAATCCAGGTCCCCAAAGAAACTGCTCATCAATCCAATAGTTGTTTTTATCCTCAGGAAATCTGAAAAAACAAATTGATTATAAATAGAATAACAAAATTAAAAATAACAGATTTTCAAATACGAACCATGATTCATAGATTACAAAAGAAATCTTATTAAGTTGCTTATCTATAAGTGAGGTATCAGTGCTAATGCACCAAAATATGCAAATATTTTAGCAACAATGACTGACTGTTCTGATCAGCGGTAGTGCGCCAAGGATTGGCATCGATATTTGGCTACTATGTATACTGTGCCTACCACATTATTGACAGTATTTGGCAACAAATGGTGTTGAGTGATAACATAAAAAAAAGTACTCTCAGTAAAAAAGGAATTAAGCAGAATGTTACGAGCCAATAAAGAAATCACAGAACAACTAGCCACCTTGTGTAGCCAGTTTTTGCCAGGAATAATGGTTATGTCTGATTTCAATTAAATCTCTTATGCATAACTTGATATTCATGATTCTATCTACAAAGAATTTTTAATCATTATATTAAAAATATGTAATTTTAAAAGCATTATACCATACTTATCGAATACACTAACCCTCCAAATTGAATCAAGTATGACAACATAGTACAATTAAATATGTAACTATTAAATTTACTTATCTTTTAATTGCACATTATCTTTTGAGATATAATTTCATTCCTCATGTAAATAAGTAGATAAAAAAAAGAATCTGCCTTAGTTTTCAACAATGGAAAATGATCAAATGGCTGAATATATGATGAAACAATAAAAAAAATTTTGAATTTCACTGCAGATAGCATGAAAGCCGGCCTGCTTATAAATTAATGTCTGGCTATTTGTAAAAGTTGGTTATCTTTTGGACGATTTTTTACCAAATGTAGCCTTGAATTTTTTATTGTAACCCTAAAAGCCATTTGTGTCTTGTAGTATGACTATTGTGAATCTCAATGCCTTATGTTGTAGTCATGAAAAATTGGCAAGTTTGTAGAAGGTTTGCACAATTTTATCATATTTAGAGAGGAATGAGAAACTAATTTGGTAAAAATTATCATACTAAAATATAATTAAAGTTTCAAAGTAAGAAAATCAATAAATTAGCCAAATAATAATACATACTCAAAAAATAAAGGTCTTATAACTGTATCACCAAATACATGACTGCGAGCAAATAAAGTGTATAAGTAAGGTAAAAAAACATAACGAATAGTAAAAGCATTTTTAGTAGCTTCAATAACAGTTGGACCCAAAATAGCAGGATCTTGTTCCTATAAAAGAGATGCATACATACATATATGTACTTATGTATTATACTTTATGAAAAATATCACATAAAAATTGTAATTACAAATATTTAAGTAAAAATACTACCAAGTCTTTAGATAAAGTAAATTAGTAGGCACAAAATTTATTAAATTATTAGAAATTTGTAAATTTTATAGGTAGGGATGAATAGCTTCACTGAAAATTTCATGCACTCTCTAATTGAAATGTTTCTCCTGCTCCCTCATATTAAATTGTGAACCTTGGGTAAGGCAGTGAACACCATGAATGCTCAGATTTTTATTCTTACAATTCTACATATGAGTGTGTTGTGTTGGTTTCTGGCACAATAGCCATATTTGGCTATACTGTGCCAATCAAACGGTAAAAGTATAAAAGGTTTAAAAAGCAATCATTAATTAAGATATAAAAGCAAAGATATAAAGATAAAAACATATAAAATATGACGATAAAAAATGGGTTTAGCATCCTAAAATTTAAAACAATGACGCAGGAAAATTCGAAACAATGATTTCATGTATAAATATTTATACGAAAACATTCAACAGAAATAAAAAGGGAAAAAACTGCTATAAGTAGGATAAAAAGCCAATAGCTTTTAAGAAATTAAAAATATTTGGGTGGTGTTTTGCACCCACCAGGTCTTGTAAAGTTAATGTCCTTGATTTAAAAAAGTAAAGTTAATGTCCTTGATTTAAAAAAGTATAAAGGATAGGAGTTAGAAGATGGACATTCAATTAAAATATGACAAATAATAAAATCAAGATGACATCTGCTACACACAAGTACAGTTTCACCAAATATAAGGTATTTATGAGTAAAACGAGTATGTCCTATACGGAGACGAGTCAATTTGACATCCGTCTCACATATAGGAAGAACAAGCCAAAAACCAATGTCTCTTTTAACAGAATATAATTTAATACAGATCTGCTGATCCTATGTCTTTTGCCAAGTAGAAAAAATATGTTAGTTATTATATCTCTTAATATCGCAAAACGTAAGTCCAATGTTTAAAGGAACCGTTGCATATTTTGCAGCCGAATTCGACTTTTCATTCCCAAAATGCCGATATTACTCAGAACCCAACAGAAAATGATTTGAAACCCACCATTCTGTAGCAGATGCAAAGCAAATAATATTTTAATAGCAATCGGATTCATCAGATTGTGACAATGCGAAAGTGTCTCCAAAGTGCTCATACTACCGGTACATATAATAAATTTATGCTGAGTAGAAGGTGAAATTTTCTGAAGAGCACAGAAAATTGCCACCAACTCAGCAGTAAAAATAGAGCATTAATTGTGAAGACGGTGACTTAGTGTATCAGATGGTAGTATGATTCCACAATCAATATGGCCATTCTACATATGAGAACTTGTACAATAGTAAAGAAGACAGAGTATCATTCTTGGATGCCTCCGCCCTCCTACTGATTGAAACCAAAATTTGACTCAGAATACCATCTAGGTAATATGATCATTCATCATATTTCATTCCTTTAATACGCTGAATTTTTTACTTACCCCTTTACAAGTAGATGAAAGTATCGACAGAAAGACAGTTGAAGATTTGTTTCCACTTGTTATACATATCTGAATTTTACAAGCTAATTTTGTTAAACCAAATTTTATACATCCCACTCCTTTAAATTTTGAAATTATTATGTTCACTTGTACTCGAACATCCAGCCAATCAGACTTCCTGCGAATAATATTACCGCAATATATTGACCATCTATTTTGTCACTATCAGATGTTAAGCATCTTTCGAGGCTAAGTCCCCCAGTCTTAACAGAACAAATCCCCGATTCTTAATAGAACAAATCATTCGCCCGTAATGAACATACCACTAAACAAAAAGGAACGCTCATTGATAATAAAACTCTCATCAGAATGAGAGCAATAATTTTGAATACAAGCAAATTGGCGTATGAAAAATTCCTGGAAAGGACCCATATCCGTAAATGGAAAGGGGGGGGGGGGGAATGGTTCAAAATTTGGAAAAAAATCCGTTTTCTAAGTGTTGCATCGAAGAGAGGACGACAGTTGAGGAAAATATTGCAATTACAACAGCTGGAATATATAAAATTTCTTCAGATACTGCTGTAAGTGCCGATGTTGTAAAACCAACATTGGACACTCCGTAGTTAACCAGCGGGATAATTTTATACAAATTTCTACTATTATATCCTTGCAAAAAATGCACAATTGAGCTACAACTGAAACTACAAAATCACTGAACATGTTCCTTTTACTTGCATTTCTAGCAAGAATGCAAGTGGATGAGTACTGGTTTTATGGACAAAAAAGGCTTATATCCACTTAGAACAGTGTTGTGGATATACAGAACTGCCGCATATGGAATTCCACCAAACCGCATGCCGCGTTACAACAGTAGTTATATTCTCCATATGTCAAACCATGGCATGGATTCACGGCGAATTTCATTTTGAGCGTCCACTTTTTCGAGAAAGTAAGAGCAAACGAGTTTGCTAGGTTGTTGTTGGGTTTATTGGCGCAAGAGCCATTCTTGGTAATACTGCGCCAAACGTATAGTTTAATTTCATTCCATATATTATGTGGTTAAAATATTTAAAAATAGACTTTTCTGGTAAAAATTGGACATTTTTAAGAAGTAACGATGAATGAATGAAATTTAAACGCAACAATGATTTTTCAATATACTACAAAATAACTCTAAAAGAAGATAAAATGGGAGAAAAGTTAAATAAGGTTGTTTTAAAAGCTCAGTAATAAACAGAGAAGAATGGTAAAAAATGTCAGATACAAGTGTAAAAAAAAAAAAAAAAAAAAAAAAACCGAACGAACAGATTTTAAAAATATTTGGATGGTATGTTTCACCCACCAAGTCTTGCATGTTAAGTGACGACGATGAACATTAAAATTATCACATTCGATCAAAATATGTTGAACACTTATATCAATATGGCATTTGGAACCAATTGGTGCCCTCTCACCAAAAAGGAGTGTGTCCTATACGGAGGCGAGTCATTTTGACATCAGCCTCACATTGTGGGAGAATGGACCATAAACCAATTGTGAGTTTGATGAAATGTACTGTATTATGAATCTGCAGATTTCATGCGACCTGCCATTTAGAAAAGATTTGACATACAAGTGACCGCTTCGCATCACAATATGGAAGCGATTGCGATAGAAATAATGTTGCAGATTTAGCTGCAAAATCTGCCCTTTCATTACCGGAAATACCCGCATGCCCTGAGATACAACAAAAAATATTTTGAAACCCCTATTTTCTAGGAGTCGTAATGTACACAAAATTTGAATGGCAACTGGGTGCATCTGATTGTGATAATGAGAGAGTGTCTCCAAAGCACTTAAACTATCAGTATAAATTATAAAATTACGCTCAGAAAGAAGCAAGATTTCCCTAAGAGCATAGAAAATCGCCACCAACTCAGCTGTGAATAAAGATAAATAATTGTGTAGGCGATAGCTCAGAGTATCAGATGGAATTATGATGTCGCAACCGACATGCCTATCTGATCTGGAACCATCTGTAAAAATTGGTATGAAAGAAGAATACTGACAGCAATGATAAAGGAAAAGCTGCAGGTAAACAACAGGAGAAGTAGAGGACTTATCAAAACCTGCAAATGGATTTAGAAATGAGAAGTATGGGACATCCCAAGGCGGAAAGCAAAATTAATCATTTATCGTGATGGTGAAGTTTGAAAGGCCCAAATCATGCAAGAGCAATTTGGTTCTCTCACTGAATGGAAGAATGTGAAAGGAACAGGCATCATACAGTCTCCGAAGACCAACTGGAATATTCATAAGACAAATGGGGAGATTAGGGGCTCATTTTATGTGGTAATAATATAAAATAGATAACTTCAAGCACTTTAAAGGAAGAGGAAGTTGATGGCAGATAACATACAGGCTCTCTACTTGAGAAGTGCGAAACTCTCCGTAACAGATTCTTAGAGCAGTGTGGTGGATGGTATCCAGTCGCCACAAAACACTGTTTGCTAGGTGAATGAATGGATAAAGCATACTTCTGGAGGACAATTTTGCTAAGGCATTATGACAAAGTGGCCATTTGGCCACCACAATGTTCATGCAAGGCGGATTAAATGCTTATACAGTAAGGTGTGTAAAAATGAAATTTTAAGCAAACTTGATGAATGTATTATCTCGTGCATTTATAATACTTGCCTGGCCAGCATAGTCATCAGATCTACACACTCCTGACTTTTGATTGTGCGTATTTCTCATAGATGGCGTTATCAAGAGCATGAAACGAACAAAATGTTGAAACCTGGCATTCCATGTTTCCTTTATTCCCATTACGTTGTCTGCAAGTACGCTACCACGATATTGTTGACTGGAGTTATCGTTCTTTAAATGCTGCGATTTTCATTTCACCCAATTTATTAATCAGCAATCATATCTCCATTAATATGGACGAAATTATATTGCTTTTGCCCTCCTCAGCAGATTACATGACTTTCAGATATGAACATCATTCGGAATACCCAATTTTGATTGATTTTATTGGAACTTCTACAAATGAGAAGTACTGAAACATTGAAAAAAAAATCGGAAAAGTTTTGTTATACAGAAATTATTATACGTTTTATGGAGCGTAAATTATATACATTGTTCGTTTCAGAAACGCAAGACTATCACAGTTGGACAATTTTACTCTGCAACGCGGCGTACAGAATGAGTAGGATAAACGCATTTCCATTATTCTTTGTTAGACTTTGATTTTCGTTTCGTTGAGATATATTTCTTCAGAACCGAATTCAAATTTGGTGAAGTCCTCATTTATTTGATATGAGGACTTTTAAGGTGATTTAAGTAGTAAATTTAATATATATGATATTAGTTCAGTGGGGCAATTTTTTTGACGCCCCAACCCATGTCCGAAAAACGGGAGCCTTCCGTTATAGTTTGTGTAGCTTATACGTAAATCTGGCACTGCATTTTCTTTTTATTCTTTTTTGCTTATCATTTTGATCCTGTATTGCTTTATCTTAATGTGATTGTATTTATAGTCAATGGCGTAGCGAAAATAATTGAAAACTGAATAACGTATTTTCGTCCTTTGACGTTATTAGTAGTACAGTAAGAACTAATGTCGCAAGGCATACAATGAACTTTTTGTTCTTTCATCACATTTTGCTTTTTTAAAATGGCATAAACGGACTAATGCTTTGTATTCATAGACCCTCTCAAGCTTGGCGCCAAGGGTATCTAAAACTCTCCCCCTTCGCAATCGCTATGCCAATTCATACGGCTATTTCAATTTTGTGGATTATATCTGCTATTGATACGACTAATTCCGTTGATAATCGGTTTTACTGTATTTCTAAAATAAATACACCTGCACCCCTATTTTGGTGAAATCAATGCTTCTTGGCACATATGCAAAAGTGTGGAAGGTATCCGTACCTGAGAATAGATAATAAAAAGTAGAAAATGTCGTTCGAATTTAAGGCTCCATAACAAATTTCAATAAATGGAAAATATTTTTTGCACATAAGTTATCTGAATAGAGACTCTACTACTTTCTCAAATATTAAATTACAAATTTTAATACCAGGAATAAAAGAATTTTTTTCATATTATAATCTAATAATTATTCCAGAATAAAAATTCAAATAAATGTTTCAAGATCCAAATTTTCTTACCATATTCCCACGATCATTGTGATTCCTTGCAAACGGATAAAAGGCTCCCAAAGCGTGCCATCTAGCACACAATTCAACAGTGGTATTTCCAGAAAATCCACATATGTCAGATCCAATCATGGACATTCCGAACAGATTAAAGTTCAGCAGTGCTAAAAGAGAAAATAAGCGACACTAGATATTTTTTAATTAAAAATGCAAAATAGAGACTTATTAAGAAATCAAAAAACAGAAGTACAGTTTAAGTAATAGATAAATGACATATATTTAAAGCAATTTAATTCATTGACTTTTGGCGACCAGTTTTTCACTTTCAATATTAAGAGCATTCATTTGGAAATGACAACCAATTTTGCTGAACTGCTTTTTATTACAACAAAAATGGAAATATTAATTTGCGCTATAAACATACACTATTTTAATTTGCAAGCTAAGCACGATAGAAGATTCGATTAACAAGTGAAATGGTGAGATTCATTGGAGAAATCAGTGCAGTTGTTGAGGCTGGAAGCGGTGATAATTTTTTTTATTTTGATTATCATTTTTTCCCAAGAGAAAAGCACAATATAAAATGCTTTCAAAACTTCTCGTTAAAACAAAGCATATCGGAGGGTATACGAATACTGATGGTACATTTATAGGTAATGAGCTTTCACATTACACAAAATTACCGAACTCGGACCAATAGTTGAGCTGGAGAATCGGATCTTTGACTTTCCTAAAGTTACAAATATGTATACTAGTGTAATCGGTAAATATGTATACTAGTGTAATACTAGTGTCCAGCAAGTCACGGCGTAAGTTTTATTTTGCGATACCATTCAAAATTTTATAATGGCTGGAGCAAAAGATGATGCATCACTGATGATGCATCTAGAGTTCGAAAATTTTTATATGAAATAAAAATTTCCGAAATTGGATAGTGGTTTGAGGCCGGGGAACTCTTCCATGATTTTTTCCAAAGAAAATGTATAGACATTTTTTAAGCATTTTATGGAAGTGGAGGAAGACAGGCAACAACCGATCAAGGCAAGAGGTCATTAGCTTTCACATGAAACAAAATCGGTACTGCTGGACTGGTTCTTTTACTTTACGTATTATTTTATTAATTTTTTTTGTCAATGGTTGGTGTATGGTGAGGTTCAACGAACTCGATAATGAATAACGATACTTTATTTCATAAGAAAAACACAGAACACATCAAAGTACAGAAAAAGTGCACAAAAAGGCAGCACTAACAGAGTCAACAGCAGACTCGCTAAAAGTAAATTGCAAATATAATAGTAACATAGCTTTTTCTATGTTACTATTATATTAGCAATTTACAAAACAACGGCAAGTTCGCTCTACAATTAATACACCAAATAGAGAATTCACACAACCGACTCTACTCACTCACATAGGTTTGCTGATATGGCATCGAAAAATTTAGAAAAATCATCGAACGTCAAATTCTAATCGAGATAACGTCTTTATTCCTGTCTTTTTGAGAACCTTTTTATAGTCCAACCGAATTTTTAGCAGTAGAAAACTTACATGGAATAGTGTATCGCATATCATCCCATGTTGATGATATGTCTCCATTCCAGTGTCCACTTTGCCGTCCTTGTCCAGCAAATGAAGCTCTGGATATTATAAATGGTCGTTTCTTTCTGATATTCCTTAAAGCTCTAAAAAAATGAAATAAATTCAACCAAAATCAAAATTCCATCTGATGGTATCATGAATTATTAACCAAAATAAATAAATGAAATAAAAATCCGATAAATAAGAACTATTTTCTATTTTAATATTTCTTTTCTTTTTCTTTATAAATTTATTTTGAAAAAGTAGGTAAAAATATATGTACAAGATGGTTATTTTTAGACAGTAGACACCCACAACAATATTAATATAATTAAATGAAAATTATTCTGAAAGTATTCTCTTTGCAACATATATCTCAAAGGAAAAAAATCAGGAATTTTGTATTCAAATGGCATTTAAGTGATTTTGTAGGAAGGCGATCTGAAATGAAAGTGTCGTATTTATTCGCTTGAAATAGTACCAAATTCTCTCCAAAAGAACAGGAAGCATATTATATCAGACCATGTAAAGAAATAGAGAATAAATAAACATAGAATATTGCTTTAAAGCCATGAAGTCATATTAAGTACTTTCTGATATTTACAGTTCTCAGTTTACTTGGAGATTTCATATCAAACCATTTTACATACATTATATCAAGATGGGTGCACAATGGTTTCATTTCATGGGGACTTATTGTGGTCGACTCCAGTTGGTGATGTCTTTAATATTTCTGGCGATTAAACGAGGGGGCCGAAAAAAACAACAAATACTTTATGTTAAGATGAAACTCTTAACTACATATAATTTAAGTAGTAGAAACACTGAAAATAATTAAATACGAAATTATAAAAATATAGTTTTTAAACCCCAAAACATAATTAGAGCGATAGGCAGCTATATTTATTCTTTGAGAGATTAAATATTATATATAAAAAGACACTATTTAAAGCTTTCTAAAAATCTTAACCACTGTGCAAAAACTCTAAACAAATATCTATACATAAAATGATCATTTTCTAATAATATAATATATTTTAAAAGCAGCAGCGTGGCTGAAGAGAGAGGAGACACTTTTGAATTTTTAAAACTTCCAATTTATTCCATCCCAGGAGGCAAGAAGCGTAGAGATATGTCAATCTACAGCACGACAAAAGAACAAAAGAAGAAATGCAACCAAAATATTTAACCTAGTGACTATATATTATGAGATTCTGATAGTGATTTTTTACACTTTTCGATTTAAGCAAGGGAATTAAAGGTATCTTTTAAAAGAATTCGCTTAGTGTGGAAGTACTTAAAGTAGTTTTACAGAGCTTGTGTAGCATTAATTAAACCGGTTCGCCAGTATTACGGCTCGCTACAATTTTCAATTAAATATTTTAAGTAACTGGTCTCTTAATAGATTATCAAACAAAACATTTTTAATCTTCACATTTTGATAGTCATACTAAACTTATACTGTTGTTTAGATCGTTTCGTTCAATTTACTATATACATTTTGCTAATTTGTTGTCATTTCCGGTAAAACTTCAACTTTAATTTAAAGTGGAAATGATGAAATTGCAATTAATATAAAGATATGTTTTTTAATAAAACGAAGCGTTTTATTCTATTTATCATCGTTATTGTTATTTATTTATTATTATTGAATATGAGTATTGCAAACAGAATCGCTCGGTATTTAAGTCTTATGTGAACTACAAAATATTTTTCATAATTTATGTAATATCTCAAAGAATAATTCAACAAAAATTTCTTAGATTCAGCATAAAATTCAGTTTTTAGTTTTGCTTTCAAAAGGATTGAAATGAAATCAATAATAATATTTTGTTCCGGCCTATAAATATATTCCAAAAATTATGAAGTCTAAATTTAATGCAGTAAGGTAACATATTCTGAGAAATATTCTGGACACACCAAATTTTAAATAAATGAATGAATGTTTCTATTTTCCATGATCAACTAAGACTTATTTATGAAGTTTTGAATGCTAAGAATTTAGAAAAACTCAACATTTTCATAATCTTAGGCCAATTAATCTTGAGAAACCTGCGGGCTGATTGGCGTATTTTCTGTGAAATGATTGATGAAAAATCTAAAATTATTCTTTTTTTATTGAATAGTGATATTCAGATTTTCATAAATCAGTCAGTTTAAGTGATTGATTTAGTTGATTGGAAATTAACTCGTTTTATTTAAATATAAGTGTTTCAAGAACATTTTGTTATTCATGATTTTCACAGCAGAAGCTTTATGTAAAATCAAAAATTCATTATTTATTAGCACATGTATTGAATCAAGTTACATAAAATATAATCATTTTCCATTTAGACCATTTTAGCAGATCTCTGTCTTACTAAAGGTTTACAAATTAGTTGTGTGGCCCTGATTTGAATGGATATCCTGTTCATATTAAACAAAACTTGCCTTAAAATAAAACTGATTTATTGGATTAATAATATAGAAAGTGTAAAAGATCATAAAATAATTTTTCTTGAATTTATTTTTTAGAAAAAATAATATTTCATATTTGTTTCATTTCCTACAGACACATGCTGAAAATTATATTTTTGCAGATTTCATTTCCAAAAAGATTTAATTTATTTTTAATTGGAGCTTTAATCAATGTGATGACAACACTTTGAAAAAAGCTAATTTTTCCAATGAATGCAAAACGTGCTCGTGCAGCTTAAATTTTATTTTTATTTTGTACGAAAAAAATTGTTGAAAAATATAGTTAAAATATTTATTTAAAAATTCATTAAAAATAGAAATTTAATTTTAAGGTTAAAACATTGGTATCATTTAAAAGATAAATTTTTGATCTTTAACTTCATCTAAAAATCTTTTTTGTGCGGTAATATTTTCGGAAGTTATAGCAGAAACACGTCAAAATTTCGCTTAATTTTTAAATAAATAAAATTCTAGTTAAAAATTCGAAATATAACCCCCAGGTGCACATTCCCGGGCATCCAAGGTATACACGTGTCAAATTTGGTAGCTGTAGGTTGAATGGTCTGGCCTGTAGAGCGCCAACACACACACATTGAGCTTTATTATAAGTATAGATATAGATAAAAAAGGTGGAATTGGATCAGGAAATAAGAGAACATTTTAGAATTAAATTAATATGGGTTAAATTAAGAAAAAAAATCAGGAAATTAATCAAATCTAAATTAGATTTAGAAATATCATTCACACACACACACACACAGTTCAGTTTTGAAAAATTATTTCACAAAGAATTCCTATTCCCTCTTTTTCAATCTTTAAACTGGAAAAGGAGTCAATAGAGAAACTCTTAAAAAAATTTTAGCAAAAGAAAAAAATAAAAACATTTTAAATGACTTTAGATTGCCTTTCTTGTCTTCTATTTACTTTTACTCTTCAAAAGATAATAAAAGATTCTAACATTAATAGTAGAAGAACAATGGGTGCTATATTTTGTTGTACTTTTAATAAATATGTGCAAATTTTGCCTTTATCAATTATATTTGAAAAGTCATTCTGACCTCAGAAGCCCTTAAACAAGCCTTCCTTTCTTTGGAAGTTGAAACAAGTAAAATGCCTCTTGTCATTAATTAGAATAAAACAAAACGTATGACATGTATTAGTGTTAATAATTCTTATTTTGAAATAGGAGAATACAGGTTTGAAACTGTCAATTTTTAAGTTCAAACTGTCAATATATATAACTATCACTATTAGGTTGTTCAAATATTTATGTTCTGAAATGAACACACTAAATGCCATAATAAAGGTATGCAACAGAGTCACATCTGTTACCATCAGCATAATATTCAATACAAATACTCATTTGAAATTTTTTGATTAGGCTCATTCTCACAAACGATGCTGAAACATGGGTAATGACACAGAAAGAAGAAGAGACTCTTGCTATATTTTAAAGAGGAATTTTAAGAAGCATAGTTGGAGGGATAAATATGATTATTACTGGAGAAAAAAAAACCAATTCATAAATTTGCTCACTATTTAAAGAGCTAGATATTATTAAATTTACAGCAGTACAGAAGATTAAGTAAATATGATACTTAAGATGCATGGAATGGAATTATAAGAAAAGTCAGGGCCCATTCGGATCTGCTGCACCAATGAAGAAGACGATTTTAGCAAAAACTTGGTTATTCCAAATCTTAATTAATGATTTAAACATAAGTATTTTAAATTAATTGTCATCTGCACACTTTTTTTTTTGAAAATATAGTAGTCAAAATAAATAAACTTAATAAAAAAAATTTCTAATATTGGAACAAATTTTGTGGAAATAGATGGTTTGGTGCAAAGATTTATCAAGGAGGACCTATCTTTTCAAAATGATCTCAAAATAAAAATAAATTCATTATTTTTAACAAATTACTTTCTAAATAGTAATAATGATTGTTGAATAACCCTCTCTCTCTCTCTCTCTCTCTCTCTCTCTCTATATATATATATATATATATATATATATATATATAAACAATACTTATTTTCATTTTGGAATTGGAACTTTGAAAAAAGTAGGTAGACCTATCATATTGATATGTACTATATATCCAATCATAAGTTTACGACAATTATGCTTATAATTAATGCAATAGCATAATTTACAAAAGGACGAGTTCTTTTATCTTTACATGGTGGTAATGGTTTATTTGATCTTTTAAAAGAAATGTTATAGAGGTCTTGGACTTGAGGATTGTAGGCTAGAAATATAATTCTACTAAATTGAGTATCAACAGAAATGCATGTAGCATTGGAACTGTAAAAATTCATTAATATCAAATCCACAAGCCATCAGCAAGCTGTCAAAATTTAGAGAGATGTGTTGATATAAGTATCAAATTTTCTTATATCCCAAATACAAAATCCATCTATGAAAGAGGTCTTATCTACTTTCAAAATGGAACACCAATCCAATATAATTAAATTAACTTGTTTATTCAGCGCACTTAAATTTTTTGTTCCAACAAAGTAGTAATTCCTGAAAATAAAACATATCCCATACAAAATTACAATACTAACTATACTGAATTGAAATCCTTAACTATATATAAATAATTAATCATTTCAGCTAACCATACAAAAATTTAAAAGGTAAACATTAAAAACAAAACAGTAATTCATAAAGGGGGGGGGAAGATGCTTAGATACATCTTTCTTTTACTTTAGGATAAAATTATTTTGATAATAAAAACAAGATTTACTGATTTGTTGCGGTTGCCTCTCTGATTGCCATTAAGTTATGCTCATTGTAGTGGATTGTTGAATAATGTCTGGCTGTCATGCAAACGGTTTTATGGCACAATGGCAAATTTGAATCTCCATTGGGTATGTATGGGGGATCTTCATAGGAAGAGTTCATACAACCATCAGAACCCCCATTGTAAAAATTGGATGGTTCATTCATATCCTAAAAATACATATTTTATATAATT
>JAPMOR010080704.1:83111-111369 GCA_026543865.1 Argiope aurantia | reverse complement strand
ATATATATATATATATATATATATATATATATATATATATATATAAACGATACTTATTTTCCTTCGGGAATTATATTAAGGGGACATATCGGGAAACATATACTGGTGTGCAAAACTTAAGCAACAATGCAAGTTTTAAGCAGATAGCCATGAAATTGCAGAAAAGGAGTTCTTGCGATCATTACAATGAACACGTAATTCAAGAGAAAGATCATGCGTATGCAAATATCAGGAACAAAACGTCACAGGCGACGTGAGCGTACGCAAAACACGTGCGGAAGGCGCGCGCAGCTCAATACTACAATAAAGGGAAGGACGGAGACGCAATTAAAGACATTCGCTGCAAGTTCACGTGAGTTAATTCGTGAAATATGACTAGCAGAAATCACCTGGACGATTTCACACGTAGAAGAATGATCGGAAAGCTGGAGAAGGGGCGTAGTGTGACCAGTGTAGCTGAAGAGTTCGGAATCAACAAAAGTGTCGTTTCGCGCGCTTGGAAAGCCTTCCAAACCACAGGTACAGCTGTGAGAAAGGTTGGTGGTGGCCGCCCCAGGAAAACAACTGCAGTGGATGACCGACATATCGTCCTGCAGGCGAAAAGAACCCGAAATCAGTCAGCAAGCGCCATTGCTCAGCAACTGTATGCAGCAACGGGGCGACAAGTGTCGCGTTTTGCTGTGTCCAGACGCCTTCACAAAGGTGGCCTATTCGCCCGCCGTCCTGAACGCTGCATCTCTTTGATAGTTTTCCACCGGCGGCACCGTTTAGAGAGATGCAGGGAGCACAAAAACTGGACATCTCATCAATGGAGTCGTGTCCTCTTTACAGATGAGAGTCGTTTTAGTGCCACAAGCGATTCCCAACGCCAGTTGATTTGGAGAGAGGTCTGGACACGGTTTCATCCCAGTAACATCACGGAAAGAGACCGTTTCGGTGGTCCTGGAGTTGTCGTCTGGGGAGGCATTATGATGAACGAGCGGACTGAGCTCCACGTTTTCGACAGAGGTTCTGTAATTGGAGATCGCTATTGTCAGGAGGTGATCCTTCCCCATGTGCGTCTGTTCCGAGGTGCCATTGGATCAGACTTCGTTTTTATGAATGACAATGCACGGCCACACAGGACTCATGCTGTTGAGGAGCTCCTGAAAGTGAAGATATCACTCGAATGGATTGGCCGGCGTGCTCCCCTGATTTAAATCCGATAGAACACGTGTGGAATGCTTTAGGGAGACGCCTTGCGGTACGATTACATCCTCCTGGGAACACCCGACAACTTAAACAGATGCTGATTGAGAAATGGGCACTCTTACCTCAAGAACTGTTGGACAATCTGGTGCCGAGTATGGGGAGACGGTGCGAAGCAACCATTGCAGTAAGGGGAGGGCATATCCCATACTAAGGAACATCTGCTTGCTGTTCTTCCTCTTGGACAGACAATCATGTGTAACGATACTATGAGTTCAATAAAGCCTTTTTTTGTTTGATTCCATACTGTATGCATTGCATTCATTTCTGCGCAACTATGCTTTGTCATTCTTTCAGAACAAAATGCTGTATCTCATTTCTGAATTTTATGTCTGTCAGATGATTTCTCGTGAAGTTATGGCAAAAAACATACCTATTGCTTAAGTTTTGCACACCAGTGTATTAAGTGTAAATTTATTCTCCAACATATCAAGTACACAGTATATAAGAAATCTTCATCAATCATATGAAAATATTACAAGATTGCATCAATATTTTAAAAAAATAGTTTTTGATCATCAAAAATTACATTTAAATTTGAATAAAAGTATATGGAAGGAGTTTGCTTGGTTAAAACCAAATCTGTGATATAATTTAAACAAATAAACGAAATTTGATGGATTAACTCTTTATTTAGAAGAGGATTGTTGGATTATTCATAAGGAATCACAGTCATTTAATGAAAACAATATTTCAAACTTACAACAAGACAAAAATGTTTATTTCTTGATAAATTGGCCTCCATGCTGCTCCCCCCCCCTGGGATCATGAAGCAGGCCAGATAGGAGTAGGCAAAATGAATTTAGGTAATAACAGAAAACACAAAATGTGAGTAACTAAATTAAAAAAGAAGATTTTTTTTTGTTGCTATGTTTGTGTATAAAGAAGGAAAGATTAAATAATTGATTGATAACTGATTGAAAATTACCATTTATCATCAGTTGTGCAACTAAATTGAGCATGCCATCCATGTATTTGCAAAAGCTGTAGCTTTTACTAGGCTTTTTTTATTCCTTTCTTTTAGGGCTATTTGGAAAAAATCCAAAACTTCAATTAAGTTTCTTGTTTTTATTAAAAGAAATAATGAATAATTTATTGCTATGATCAGAAATGCAGTTTTTCTAGTTTGTCAAACCAGAATCTTATTCTATCAAAGATATCAACATGGATAAAGTACAATTTTTAAAATGAATTATAATCTAAACTTATTAAAATATTCTGAATAGAAGCATAAATACATTTTTTCAAATCTTCTAATACTTAAACAAATTTGAAAGACAAACTTAGGCAAGGCAATAATACTTACAATCCAAAGACCATCATATTCTACTATGTTGTGAAATTTAGCAAGTTGTTTTGACCAATAAGCATCAGTTTTAGGGTGACTAAAATCTGGAAAAACAGTTCCTCCATTAGTCCATACCTATAAAAAATTAAATCATAAAAAATGGTTTAAGATTGGCAGGAGATAATACCTAATAAATCTTTTAAATGTTACTTTTATTTCCTCATTCTCTAACACTGTTAACATTGTTTCTAACTATGGTCACAGCTATATTGCCTTGCCATTTTATCATCTTCTAGCATTTTTTAAAGCCCATTTCTGTGTTCATAAGAGAATTGCAAGATTATGCAATTCAGATTATAGTAATTTTTTTAACTTGAAATTTAAAGAGAAAATGTCAGAAATTAAGAACGATTATCTTTAGTCGCAGAGTTGTTATAATATTAATAATTTGAAATACATAATAAGCCATAATCTTCAAGAGGTTTTTCATATTCACATAACTAAAAATATGTCTACTGCTTAACATAATTTTATCCAATGAAACACATTTTATTTAAGCTTTTTGTTATGCCTATATTTTTTTCTGTATGCATTAATAATAAATTTAGAGCTAATAGCATCTTTAATAAATAACAATTATTCCAAGAATAAAAGTAAAAAAATGACTTACAATCTCTGCAGAAAAAATTTGAATTAACTCTAATGCAATTTAATATTGATTTGCTTTTCTAAATTGGCAATTAAAATTGATATATTATCTAAAATGGATTTTATTTCCTTTACTAGAGAAATAATGAGTGGATTTAAATTTAGAAAAAAATACAATAAAATTAAAACAAAAAACAAAGTAATAAAATTAAAAAGAACATGAAATGTTCTCTTTAATCAACAAAAACATGTAAAACTTCACTTAACGCTAATATATTACAACTATAAAATATAACTTAATAAAGCAAATTAACTTATTTTAATGCTCTTACTCACTGGAATTGTGTACTATTATGAGAAAATGGAGAGAATAAAGGAAATTTGTCTTGAGATAAGAATAAGGAAAGACTGGTGAAGTTGAACTTTTTTTCGATGGTTTCTCACTAAATGTGACACTTCTAGCAAACTTTTTGTCATCTAAAATGGCGAATTTAAGAAAGGCTAGTATGACTATAGCATTCTCAGCAAAAAACTGTAATCTGTCCTTAAATCTGATTAAAAATTTTGGGAAATGTGGATTTTTTATCACATAATATCACATGCATTAAAAAAAATGCAAGGCATTTAAAGTATCTTAGAAGTGTATTTCAACAAACAGTGATTGCAAGATATTTAGACAATGAATAATGAATGTAGAAACAAATTTAAAATCTTTGAAAATATGTATTTGAGGAAAATGAACATGGCCACTTTAAATTCTAGTAATTAATTAATTACAATACTTATCATACCATACTAATAATATACATATAATTTTATAATTTATCCTAAAAGTGGAATGCCATGTGTTATTTTTATAATTTTTTAACTGACATAGTTAGAATACAACTATGCAGTATAAGATTGCAACCATTCTCATTTAAATATTATTTCTTTGGCTAATTCAATTTTATGTAATTTATATTTGTAAAACATTTACACGAGGAAAAATAATTTAGAAACTAATCATTTTATTAAAGCTGATAGTTGTATAAAACAAGAATTTTACTGGTTGCTACTACTTTATATGGGGTCAGCAACTATTATTTTATATACAGCTTTTATTTTATAAAAATTATTTTTGGCTGCAGTTGTGGCAGTGGATTAGTGGAATAATATGTTTCTTTTTCTGGGTGTAATTAAAAACTGCCCCATAATAATTTTTCTCTAGATAATATCAGTTTTATTTTTCCATTAGCTGACGCTCAGCTGTTTTTCTAAGATTACTGAATTTGAAAATTTTCATTTAAATTCTTCATAAGTAATCCATACTTTTCCATTTATTAAATTTTGCATTTTCCAATTCTTTGACACCTTACCTAATATTTGAACCTTGACTTGAAAGAAATGTTTAAACATTAACTAATCCTATAAATTGCTAGTTGCATTGAAATATGTTCATAAAATATATGCAGAGAATAAATAAAATAAATTCTAATTAAAGTATTGCATGCACTACTACCAAATATGTTTCATAAAAGATTCAATAAAAAAATTCAGTGTATTACAATAAGAAAGCAAAATTTCAAGCTAAAGGAGTTGATGTAAATCAACTCCTTTTGCAGATCAAATGATTGAATTAAAATCATCCATCGGAAATTCAACATAAAGTACAAATGACAAAGTTTCAATAGTAGTATTAAGGCTAGATAAAGACCTTAAGTAATGAAATTTGAAAGTTTTCTTGTTCCTTCCTAACTTTCAAAGATGGATATTTTTAAGTGATTTTTAGTAAATTCATACATTAATATTTTTTTAAGTAATAAATATTAATAATACACATTTAATTAAGAGCCATTTTTAAGAGAATTGATTTCTGTAAGTTGCATATAAAAGTATATTAAACAAAATTATTTTAAATAAAACAATAAAAAAATTACAAAACCTTTTTAATGTAATCTAAATGTTCTAGCTAATAGTAAAGGGGGAAAAAATAAAACATCAAAATATAAGCATGTGCAAAAAAAGGCCCCAAAAAACCTTAAAAATTTTCAACCTGATATTCTGAAACTTAACTGATATTGATTTTAATTTGAATAAATTCAAATGCAAGGTCTCTGTAAATCGAATAGAAAAAATAAATAAATTACTTTGAAAATATATTAAATAAAATTTTGAGGGCCCAAAGCAGCCTATTTTGTTTTTTTTTAATAACCCAACCATGAGCAGCAGCATCATACACCTTATTTTATTAGGCTGTTAAACATAACATAAATTAGGCAATCTTCTCAAATACTAATATTTATTAATAATATTATTATTTGGCATTATTATTATTATTAATTACTCCAATAGTATAATAAATAATAATATTTTTTAAGGCATTAATTTTGTTATAGGTATTTGTAATTTCCCACAACATCATCATGTAAAACTAAATATATATGATAGCAAGTTCATAAAGGCAACTTACTTTTCCAACAAATTGGGTACCATTTGGATTTTTTATGAAAACATCATCACGAATTCCATCATCATAAGGAGGGTAAGAGCCAGCTTCCTCTGAACAACTAATACCAGGATCCTAACATTAAAAAAAATAATATTAATTCTAGAATGGAAATATACATGCAATCAAAATGCTATAAAATATTTTTTTAAATTTCATAAAATGCAGAATCTTTTTCAGTTGATTTTATTTTGTCTGCTTTTTAATAATTGCTACTAGTGTTATACAAATTAATATTAAAATTTAATCTGTTTTTAATACTAAATGGAAATGAACCACAAGAATTAATTACATGAATCAATAAAAATAATTTTAAGCTAATATCTCATGCTAAGAGAAATGCATTAAATTTAAAATAAATTTTATAATCTCATTAAAATTAAATCAGCATAAACAAAATAATTCAATTAGCACAGAATATTAATGAATAGAATTGATGACTTCTCCTCAATGAGTTGCAATTAAACTGAAAAATTTTTTTAACTAAAAAATATTTTCATCAAAATTAGCGTCAAAAAAAACTTACTGTCATAATCACATAATGTATTCCTTTATTGTGCAAATATTCTACAAAGCCAGGTAAGGCAGCAAATTTATCTTCATCATAAGTAAAATCTTTATTTTTATTCATATAATCAATATCATTCCACTGAACATCCTAAAAATAAGGAATCAAACCATAATGAATCATATATTTTGAATCATATATGAATCACAAAACAATCAAAACCAAAACTTTAGTAATAAAATGCTTCACAAATTTCTGAAAAGCATGAAAGTTTTAATAAAAACGGCAGCACTGATCATAGAAATAGCTATGTTTTCTTTTAGCAGACCCCAGTCATTGTTATGAAATTCTATTACTCTTTCAAATTGTTATAGCATTTAAATATGTGTGCTACCCAACATTTATTGCTAAGTTAGGGTGATAAGAATTATTGATAAAATATATTTTTGACCGAACAATACCATAATGGAATAAAAATAGCATATTATAGTGCACATGCATGCAATTCTTACTGAAATTTTTTTCCATTTCATTAAAAAGAATATAAAGAAAACTTTAATTAGAAAGAAACTGAGAAGAATTAAGAAAAATGTTAGGGGAAATAACAGATAGGTCATTATCGTCTGTTACTACAGGAGTCCCAAGTCTCTAGTTACAGGACTATAAATAAATTATTGGAAATATAACTATTATCAGTAACTGTAAAATAAATTTGTAAAAATAAATAATCAAATCTGCAAAAATAAATAATAAAATTTGTATGCTTGCATCCACATTGTAAAAGTAATTTAATGTACAATTCAATGGACCAAACATAATAGCCTAAAATAAACTTGTTAAATAAAAAAAAAATTACTTAGAAACATTTACTAGCAGCATTAAATAAAATTGATCAACTTTAAAAAGCTCCAGAAATCGTGTGTGCTTTAGTTCTTTTGAATGTATTTTTTTTTAATTTTTAGCTTTGAGACTTTTATTAAAAGAAAAAAAAATATTTTTATGGATCATGGAGCAAGATCTCTAGATAGATCCTTAGTGCTATTTCTGCTTTTTGCCAGCTTGTGTTACCAATTTCTACAAATGCTGTATTTAATGTATGCATTGGCTGTGTTTTCTTTTGGAATAAAGAATAATTTTTCAAATTCTTTATCACACAATTTCTATTCTATTCAATTAATTCTTTATTTCACAATTTCCATTGTGTTGAATTGTTTTTCCTATACAAATGATTTCCATACAAATGATTTCCACCAAATGATTTCCATAATTGTATTTTAATGTAAATTATGACAAGCATTAGTAAAAAATACAATTAACTAATATTTTATTCATCGATATAAGCTTTAAATTAGAGGAGAAAACGGCATGCTCACAACAGAAATAACATATAAGTCCAAAAGGTAATTCTCAGAGCAATATGACACACTAGAATATCGTAATGTTAGAATTTTATTTTCTTTTTTAAAATCTAATAGAAATAATACAGCAATAATAATGTGCATTCGAAAATGCATTTAATATTGTTGATATACATGTGAGTATGGATCTAGTCATACATACAAAGCAAATTTTTGTAAAATATACCTAAAACCTTTATCAAAAGTTCATTCAAGTGATAGAGGGAATTTGTATAGAAATAAAATTGCTATTATTGAAAAACTATTTTTTTAAAATTTGCATGTTTAAAAATGATTTTTAAGTTATAATATGATACAGCGAGAAAATGTTAAAAACTGGATTAAGCTTTAATTAAAGTTTTGAAAAACTTTTAACTATAACTTATTTGTCTAAGAAATACATGCCAAATTTAATAGCTAGATGTCCAATACATAGCATGCAGCATTTGAATAATTAAGAGCTATAAAATATTTGAAGGATTTACCCATCATCATTAGGTTTGTAGTAATAAATAGATAGCATGATAGCCCATAAACATTAAACATTTGTGCATTAATTGCATTTCAGAAATAAATGGCCCATAAAAAATCACTTAAAGTGTCATGTTAGTCTATTGCTTAGATTCGCCAAGCATGCACAGCTAAGCATAAAATTCATTAATAGCATGTGGTTAGGCCAGAAATTTGGCAATAGGTTGCAGTTAACTCACAAGTACCAAGCATTATCTTGTCAAAAATAAAAATACATTGAATATTTGTGTGTTAACTGCATTCCAGAAATAAATGGTCTATAAAAGAAATAACTTAAGGTGTCATGTTGCTTATGATCACCAATGATACACAGTTAAGGATAAACACTAATGGTATGTGGTTAAGCCAAAAATTTGGCAATGGGATATAGTTAACTCACAAGCACTAGACATTATCTTGTTTAAACAAATGAAAAAAAAATATTTAACAGAAGTTAAACATAAGAATAACATACTTACCACAATAATACCAGCATCAATGTTACGTTGTAAAGTTTCATTGGTTTTGTCGAGAGACCCGTATCCAAAACGAGACAAATGAAACCCCAAGCTCCAATAGGGAGGCATGAAAGTTCTTCCAACTATGTTTGTATATTGTTGGACAACATTAGCAGGAGAAGGTCCTAACATTATAAAGAAATCCAAAATTCCACCAATGGGTCTAAAAGTTATAGCAGGAGTTGGTTGCAAAATGACATCTAACCATGGAAAAACAATAAGAATAATAAATGTAAACAAATGAAATTATGTAGAAAAATTAGAAATGCTCCACTTAAAATTAAAAGACTTTATATTATACTTAATACTTTATTATATTTATTTAGTCCTATGATAAAAAAAAAATAGCTCTCAGTTATTTTAAATTAATAATGGCAAAATAAAGAAAAGGAAATCTGAAACAAGTAATTGTTAGTAAAGTTCATTAAATTCTTGTTCCAAAAATTTTATAAGGGAAAAAAACAAAAACAAATCAGGGTGAATTAATAAAAATCCAAAATATATTTTGAAAATTTATTGTCTCTCTGTGTGTGTGCAATAATTTTAATGCATCCTTAAATATAATTATCTTCTAATCACTTGAATTCAAACTTCACTTCTAAGTTGATGGGATTTTTCTTCTTTTATGCTCAGAGAACATAAAAGAAGACAAACCAAATTCTACCTCAACCTCAATTCTCATTTAAAGCTATATAAACTTTGAACATGCATCCCTTAGCTCTTTTTTGTGCTTTTGGCCTTCTTGTTTACAATACAGCATTGCTTGGTCAAGAATTTAACAAAAACTATTTTAAAATAATAAAAAAAGAGCATTTCTTTTAACAATATCATAATGACAATGACAAAAATTCATCTTAAGGAACTTTTCGCTTGTTTCCTTTCTCTGAAAATGTGTAATATATAAGTGTTTTTGAGAATACAAGAGCTTTTTTTTGTATGAATTGTACAGAAATTATTGAATAGAGTTTGGGAAATATCAGAAATAGATTTTTGCCATATCTTGATTAAATTCATGTTATATTTTTTTTTACTAACCTCTTTTGACATCCAGCTGATCTGACAGGAATGTTGAATGTATTTAATCTGATATTAGGGTTTCTATGAACAAACTAAGTTATCATTTTAAGTATCAAATTGATAGATATTAAAACCATATTGTTAGATTTTTATATGTTCTTTTCATTGTGTACATGAATCCAGGCTGAGATTGAACCTATAATATCTTAGTGCTATCAAAAAGCAATACTTCAATTTATCTTCTCATTTTTGCGATAGTGTAACTTCACTCTTTTTTTATTCCTCTTGTAAATTTCTCGGATATTAAACAGATTCTTTCTTCTTTAACTATCAACAATAGCAGAAAATCATGTATTTAAATATTTAATATACCAATTAAAGTGGGTCGAATTTCAGAGAAACAATATAATCTATTGCTAAAGTTAAAAAAAAAATAATGCCAAAGTTCAGAAAAACTTACATGATTGTTAAGTTGACATCATTAAAAGACAATTTTTTTAAATTAAAAAATATATATATATATAAAAAAATAATTTTTGTTCCATAATAATTTTAGAAACAAAAAGTGAAAAAAGCACCATAATTTTTACTAATTTTTAATCAATCAAAAAGGAACTCCAAGATGCACATTTCCATCTTCCAAAGTATTATATCAAATTTGGTAACTCTTGGTCAAATGGTAGAATGCCAGAAAACACATACATGTACACTCGGCTTTATTATTAGCAAATGTCACGAGATAACTTTAAACAAATGTTTTTAAACTGTTTGTCATATATTTGTTGTTCATTTATTTCATATTTCACATTGTTTTCATTGTAACATTAACCAATACAGAAACTTTATACAACTTTTACATTTGTTGTGATTATTCTGGTTACATACAAAAGAGATAATGATAAAATAAAATGTTAATATCAATTATTAACAAAAACAGAATTAAA
This sequence comes from Argiope aurantia, assembly GCA_026543865.1. Classification (NCBI taxonomy): domain Eukaryota; kingdom Metazoa; phylum Arthropoda; class Arachnida; order Araneae; family Araneidae; genus Argiope; species Argiope aurantia. The sequence goes on along the minus strand of JAPMOR010080704.1, from coordinate 100,803 downwards.
AAATTACCCATAGCATTGCTATTGAATAAGAAAAGTCCATTGGCATTTCCATCCTCTTCCAATGATAAATAAAATGGATGACTCCCATAGGTTGGGTAATTAGTCTAAAAAATACAAGCCAACTGTTTAAAAAATCCATAAATTAAACATAGAAAATTTCTATTATTTACAATAAACATGAATTTAGTATTGTAGGGGGGAAAAAAGCACAGTATGATGAATTTTTCCTTGAAAAAAAAATGCAGATTTCAAAAAGTATTCTAATAGTTTTATTGAACAAGTTCATTGGCAATAGTATTTTCAGATCCCCTGTGATGCCAATCTTGATAAAGAATTTTAAATGAGTTTAAACAAATATCACTGCAGTGTTCTGTGAATGAATTGCAAATCTATTTTAATTGCAAACATGTGAAGCAGATGATATATGTTTACAGAAAAAAAGGAAGCCTGATTGTTATTTAGGAGGCAATTTAAAAATATGTCATTATAATTATTGATTCCCCCACCCCAAAGATAATATGCTGAGTTGGTGGGAGAGAAGGCATTGGATAAGAAAACAAGTTCTGATTTTTCAAATGTTCAGAAATAATCTGGGTTCAAATTATGTGGTGATGGGATATACATACTTTAAAAGAGATTGGTCCTTGGCTAATGATAACTCATAGTTTCTATAATTTTATGATGACTATCATTTATATTATCTTGAGTGCTTTGGTAGCTCTTTCTGGTTATTATAAAGCTAGAAAAGAAAGTCTGGAAATCAAAAGCAAAAATCATAAAGGATATACTTTAGATAATAAAAAGAATAAGTAACTTAGAATGACATATATAATATAAATATATTTCAATTTTTAATAAATGCATAGCATTTCCTTACTTATTTGATATCCATTATTGTTTAATTTTCTTATATTATGATTCTTGTCTTGAAAACCAGATTTTTGATATACAAAATTATTTTCTATCTTTAAGACACTGATAATGGCAAGTTTTTTTTTTATCTGTACATTTATCGTATTCTAATTTTTAATTTTAATATATTTTATAGTAAATATAGAATCATATATTTAGTTTTCTATCATAAAAATTGGTCAACAAGTTTGAAATTTTAACTGAAAGGAAAATTATTATTCCACCCCCCTAATTTATAGCATTTTTGCCTTCTAGTCATTAGTAAAACAATCTTCAGTTGACAAATGTTTATTTTTATCTTGTGTTCTATAGCCATAAATTATTAAAACAATTTATAGCTATTTTCAGAAGAGTGGCCAAATAACTTATTTGTTCCTGATTAAAACTGAAACATAGAAAAAATCCAATTATTAATTAAATTCTAAAAATATTCAAAAATATCATCAGGAACACACAAATTTCTAAAATTCAAAAGCCTAACACATCAAAAAATGGGTGAAAAATCAATTATTAAGTTTCATTTAAAAATATAAATCAATCAAATTAAATAAAAGCATGTAAAAAATTACTCGAAAAATTCACATACAATGTAAAATTGCTTATCAATTTTTTATATATATTGTATAATGCCTGAAACATTAATATAACTAGTGTTCCTACCTTAAAAGAATACTTGAAATTACAATCTTAATATATTTAAGTCACAAACTTTTCTGGGAAAAGTTTAAATGCAAAACCTTTGACAGATTCATTTTATAAACCAATTTTCTAGAATCTATCTATAATTGAAAATAATTAGGAATTTGATCAAAAGTAATCAAACCATGGTACATATATCCTTAACAGTATCTTATTTTTGGCAGCAGAATTTTTAAATATAACATTTAAGTAATTTTTTTAATGAATTCAAAGTTATTTTTCTTTTAAAATTTGTTAATTTTCATTATTTAAAAATCCATTTCTGTATATAAATGACTTAAATTAACACCTTTACAACACCACACTTGCTATATGCTAGTTAAGCTCTAGTATAAGTTCTGAAATGTGTCATACATGTTTCCAAGAATTTAACAAGGTGAATTGTAGTGTTATTCCAGTCCAACCAGCATATGCCTGAAATAATTGAAGATAATACCTAATAGTATACAAATACATATAAGTATTGAAGATATACATATTGGACAAGCTAATTTATTGGATAAATCCTCTCAATAATAACTTTAACATTTGCAATTATGCATTATAAACCACTATTTTTATTTTCTTATTTTGTAAAAGTCTTATTTAGAAATATAACAAATAATATAAATTTAAAATGTTTTAAATATGGTAAATGTAATTTTGATCCTCATTTATATCGTACAAAATTTAAGAAGTTTGAGAATTTCCGAATAATAAGATCTATATTCATTAATACATTTTATTTTACTTTTCTATATTATATAAACTGGAAATTATATGATTTGAAATATTATTATGCTGCAAAATTAAGATTTTTATTATATACAATAAATCATAACAATTATACAATATCTAAGCTGAATGTAGCATGTGTCAAAATAGCATGGACCCAAGGAAATGAAAATATTAATAAAGTATATAAATCTATAGTTGAGAACCTGAAAATAAATGATAATAGTTTAAAGATATTTTACAACACAGTATAAATAATCTTACTGTTGGTGCACGGTCACTATTAAAAAGAGTAGTTCTGGTCCAATTTAAATTTCTTAGAAATCTGCCAGAAGTTTCTCCGATTCCATAAAGGTAAGGACTTGGAAGATACGATGATAATTGTAGAAACTGGTCAGAATAAACAAGCTGTGATAATTTTGTTTTAAATCTATATGTAGAAAAAAATAATTATGTAAATATGTTGTTCTTGATAAATTAAGTAAATAATATATAAATAACAATATTTTAAATCCATAAATTCCTTTCTTAGCAAAAGTTGTCAATTAAAATATAAATAATAAATATTTATTATTTATATGAAAGAGAGCACAAAAATGAAAGAGTTGACAAATTAGCTCAAAATTAAATATCCTGTTATAGAATGTTTTAGTGTTAATGAAAACTGTTATAAGATGATACTGTTTAAATATTTCATAGATCTAAATACAAATTATACTGATTTATCCACTAATACATTAATTTAATTTTAATAATTATAATTTTAGAAAATAAGTTAAAAATCATTAATTAACTTTTTTAAAATGACAAAGAAAAAGGAAAATTAAATATCAGCTAACACTTAAGTTCATTTGTTGTAAATGTTACTATTATAATAATAATTCATATGCAAAACACATTTATAATATTTTAATGTTTCTTTTCTGAGTTTTAAAACAAAATAGTACTTAATCAAAGAAGTTCTACATTAAATTTAAAAAAAAATTAATATTTGATCTTTAGTATATAGATATTATTTAACCCTCCAGCTGAGTACCTTGAGAGTTGACAATCAGTCCATTTTTTACTGCATCCCGTGTATTTTGCAGTTCAGAGTGTTTGTTTAAACGAGTACTGATTTTTATTGTATCATATTATTGTCATGTAACATATAGTATCAGTTTACCTTGTTTGAAAAATATTTGAACTTATTTATAAGCATCACATCTAAATAGTGATTTTAAAAATCACGCAGACAGAGGGTTAATAACATTTTTTAAAACATGTTTCAATGATAAAATTGAATCAAGAATATCATAACATATATATATTATCCAAATTATTCAAAGTATAATAACTATGAATTTAACTGTTTCAGTTTTCTGATCTATTCCCAATGAATTCTACAATCCTCTTCAAAAAAGAACAACAGTTTTTCTTATCTATTGTATACCTAATTAAATCCTTAACTGCTACATGCACATATACATATATAAAAAATACACTTCTCTAAGTCATTGCTAGATATATAATTATTAAATGCTTTGGGATGGAATAAATGTACCTTAAGCAGGGATATGTTTGAGATATAGCTATGTCTTAGAATAGGGCAGAGAGACGTTACTGTAAAGCTGATATTTTACAATTAGTCCAAGAAACATAAATCTGACCACTCAACATCAAACCATCAGAGTGATTACTGATGTTATATCAAGTGTAAAGTAGAATTTCTAACTCATCCTAATTTCCATTGCCTCACTTAGAATGGATGATTAATAAATGCAGGTGAGGTAAGAAAGATTAGGTGTGCAAGAAGAAGAGGAATTTGTTTTTCAAAAGGGTTAGAATATAGTAAGCATCAAGTGTGCCTATAATTCATGTACACAAGAAATACAGATCTAAATGGATAGGGAGTGGAATGGAATGCAGATCATGTAGGAAGAATTGACAATAGGAAGCAAACTGCATATAATTTTGTCTGCAGCCAACAGATTAAGTTCATTCATTTCAAAGTTAAAAAACTGCCAAAAGTAATCTAACCTTCTATGATTTGACATTCACAGATGATATATATATAACCTTGTGTTCTTCATTCAAATGTGATCAACGATTAGAATAATCTATGTTATTATCAGGAAAATCCAATCAAATATTTTCAGATTGGTGAATCGAAGTGAGCAGGGGACTGTACTTATGCTTAAACTTCTTTATTTACACTATATACACTCCCTATGCGGTGAGTAGTTCATATAATACATGGCTGATTGTGGTATTGCATTGCAGTTGGCTTTGTTAAGCCTTACAAAACTGAAGTTGTTTACAGCTTCTGCGGGGGCTGGGGAGCTAATGTGGGTCAACATTCTAATGAACCCCTGAAAGACTCGTCCGGAAGGGCGGGTAATGGGGTTGCCATAATTTTAAGATTGCCAAGTTTGGCGTTAAGTGACATTTGTATGAACACAGATTGAAACTACAATAAAATAACTGTCTTTTCGAATAATCGCTAAAGTTATACAAAATTAAGAAGTCAGCACTCTAAATTAAAGGAATGATATGTTTTCTTACATAATGGTTTTAGTTGCCTTTCTGGTAATGGTAAGTTGGCTTGTTTCAGCATCTACAGTCACATTATAATATGGCTTCTCTAAACTTTTTAGTCCATCATTAAGAGGTATAGGTATTTCAAAACGAGCAGCATTTGCATCTATTATCTGAAATTAAATATATTATTCTACACATTTACTTCTTATTGAAATTGCATAACATTATTTTATGATTGATTTATGATCATTATCAGCAAGCACATGAAAAATTAGTTTCAAAATAAATGAAACAAATCTACATTTCTTTTTGATCTATTCATACAAGGAGCATAATATGTGGGGAGTGGATATTCATGAATGTTTAACAGTAGAGTAATTTCCTTGCTTATCATATAATAATAATAATAATAAGTATTCAAGTCAAAAATAATATTAATGATATTTTCAGAATATAGCACTCATAATAAATAACATTTCTATCAATATCAATATCATTCTATTATTTCTATAATGAATAACATTTTCCTCTTTGTTTCATTTCCTATCTGACTTTTTTTATGATTATATGAATTCATTGAGTCTTTATTATATACCTTTTGAGATTTTTCAAAAAATATCTGAATAACAGAAATGCTTAAAAATTCTGCATATTCCTTAAACTTTTTATTTGATAAATAAAAGAGTTGAGATTTTGCAAGAGATTTAAATATTCTGCAAATAATATAAGTAAAACATAAAAATAAATAAATATGCATCCCATACTCTGTGCCCAACATAAAAATAACAAGAAAAAAATATATGACATAATTGAGTAAAATTACCATTTAGCAATTTACCATTAAAATTTGAAGGCTCGACTATTTTTGATTTCTGGCTTTGGATTAAAATACCAAATCTATTTTTTTAATAGAAGGAATTATTAAAACAATATAAAATGAACAGATAAGAAAATTAAGCTATTATATTTAAATTCAATATAACTAATCATATACAAGTTTTTACCATGATTTAGACTTTTATACATCAATTTACTAGCAGCTAAAGCTTCTTATTCTCAGAAAATTAAAATAACAAACAATATGAAATCTCTGTTTCCACTTATATAGGTCCTTACTTTCTTAGACTTATCAAGCAAAGAATTGAATCATGGCTTGGAAACAAGTCCACCAGTGGACTAAAGGGTTAAGACAAAATGGCTGAGAAACATCGACCAAAGGAAGATGTTTTAATTCAAAATTATGCTTGGTAGAATGATTTATGTTTTAGCACTGAACTGTGCATTGTAACCAGACTGGCAACTGAAGGCATTCTTTCAACTGAAACACAAATGTATGCCAATTTTCTACGATTATACTCCAGGGAGGTAACCTACTATGAAGGAACTAAGTCATATTTCACCATAATGTGCAAATTAGGAACTCCATATCATTCTAACCAAATGAGAATACTTTTCATTCACTCATACTCTCCATTTGCAATGAGCTCTTTACTTATGGATTCAGCTACTTATGCTATACTATGCAAGATTAATCACATTAACAGCTTGAAAAACATGACTGACAATACTGATCCAAATAAATATTTTTACAAGCACTCATTTATAATTAAATAAATAGATTCTACAGCTTATTTAAAACTAGGCATTTAAATTGAAATAGTAGCTTTTACATTTATTTCAAAAAATTAAATCATTACATTTTCAATATCATGGTTTATATGTATATTATATATATATATTGAAACTTTTTTCAGTTAGGATTTAATATTTAAATGAAAAAACAATCAAACTAAATAATGGAATATCAAGAACAATGACATATTTTTTTTATATAGAAGAATTGCAGTGAAAACCCATCAACAGCTTTTAATATATAACATTATAAAAAAAATTCTAGATAAAATCTGTACTAAAAACAAAACTGATCTGCTAGCAATCATTAGCACAGTATAATAATTGTCGGATCAACAGCTGCTAAATTGGGGAATGTAAAGGAGAAGTATGCTTTGGAGAATGAGAATGTGTGACACCAAGTGAATATTTTTAATTAATTCAATTAAATAAAAATTCAGCAAAATGCTGGGTCCTGCCACTGATAATTTCTAGAAATACTATTTTATAAAAGCAAGATATATACCACCTTAAAATAAATAAAAAATCCTTTTAACAATAATGTTTTTTGTATAATTGCCAACAATACTTTCCATTGCTGTAACAAAATTAAATTATTTTCATTGTTTCATCAAACATTTCCATTATGCTTTTCTTCTATTTTTGAAAACCATAGATCTGTTTATTGAGTATCTAGTTTACACGAGTTATAAAAAAGTTGAAGATGCAGTATAGTAAAAAACTATGCACAGTTAAAAGATAGTTGAACCATATAGTTATTTTTTTAATGGCACTGTAACATCATAAAATTTGACTTCATTAGGAATGTTTATCTATAGAATAACTATAAGTATATTAAACACAATTTTAATGTCTAATGTAATTTGATGCCAAAAAGTACTTTTTTGAAAGAATCAAGGATATCTTGTATCCAAGATAGAGAAACCCGGCCAATATAAAGCAGATATGCAAGTAATCAAGTTTTGTATAAAAATTAAAATTGTTTTGTTAATTGAAAAAAAACATAACTGATAATCCCGATGAATCAATAGATCAACAAAGATGGCTAACTTTTTTCTATAATCTTCTAATTGAAATATATATATATATTATATTTTCTATTATATGTTTCAATCAAAATTTTACTCACTCGACAGGATTTTATGCACAAGATAATTTTTATTTCTGAATTAACATAGTCACATGAGATACTTTATGCATAAGGATTATTTTAGTTGTCAAATTCTGAAATAAAATATATTAATCTAATTAACCCTTTCTAGGGCCGTGGGAAGTATACTTCAAAACCAAATTTATCAATCTTTGTATGAAATTATGTAGGTTGGCATAAGTTCTGACAAATTTTTTTACTAAGTCAGAATTTTAGATGTTTCAGTTCTTTATCTCAGACAAAATGATGTGTCTTGATTTGTTACTTAATTATTAATTAACCAAATTAATTATTTAATCAAAGTAAATTTATCTAATAAGCTAAATGAATCCCTTTTCTTATTCTAATTTCAAGCCTAAAAATATTTTAATATAATATGACTAGAAAAAAAAATGGCCCTTTAAAGGGTTAATATGATGAAGCAGTTATTGGCGAATGTGGTAAGTATTAACAATGTACAGAAACAGTCAAAATTATGCATTTACAAATGAAGTTTCCTCTGTTGTATCAATATAGAAATTGAACTTTACTGTAAAAAAAGAAACTTACATCTTTATCTAAAAATAAGCAAATCTGATCCTTAATAAATTTATTTCAACAATATTCTTCAATTTTTATTTTCTGACAAAGAACTGTGCATACAACTTACATGTTATCAATAAAAATTCTAAGTGTTATTGAGGTTTTTATAACTTTCCCACTTATATATTAAATGTTTAGTGTTTTTTTAAAAAGAAATTGTTGCAAATTATACAATTACTCTTAAGGAAACATCTATCAATAAAACAATGCAAATTTAATCAAACAGTTTATATATTTTTCATTAAAGCAAATGTTTTCAGAAATGAGAATGCAATTTTAAATTTCATTTTAATGAAATACATCCATTAGCTGCTAAAAATATTGCTGCACAAGAAAAATACATAAATAATATTTTTTTAATAACAATAATAGAAAAAAGAAAAAGAATCTATAATTTATCCTCCAATGTTATTCATTTCTTCTAGCAAATATATTGAATGAAACAGACAAGAAAAAATTTACTTTCATAAGATTTAATTGATAAAGGTGTTATTTAAAGTTGCTATTCATTCATCACTTTTATACAAAAGTTTCATAATAGAAATGTATTATAAATAACAAATGAATTCTGCAAATACATTTTTTATTAGTAATAAAAGTATCAATAGTTATATGATGGTTACAAACTCTACTAAAGGGGATCACTTACCTTAATTCTTACTGTATAGTCATCAATCAATGAAATTAAAAGACGTAAATTTAGAATATCATTTGGAAATCCAGATGGAGATGTTCTTTTTAAATCTGCTTTGATATGTCTTTCATCACATGTTAAATTAGAAACGGAATAACCATCATAATTGGAAGGAAAGAAACAATAAGGAACATCAAGAGAAAGTGATTTATCGAATGTCGTTTTCGAATTTATTTGATAACAACAGCCTCGTTGTAAACAACTTTGTTCAGAAATATTTTTATCCGGGTGACAGTCAAATTTGTCAGCATCAGAAATTTCTGAACACACAGCAGAAATGTCAGTTTTAGTCCCACAGAAGTAAATTACTGTATATTTAATAGAATACCAATAAGCAAAACTAAGGAAACACAGGACGCAACCTAAAAAAATAAACACCCATAACAAGGAGATTTTCTTTTTTCGCCTTTCATTTAAAAATAAATATAGCTGATCATCACTGTTATAATCTTTCGCTAGTACCATTTTTCTATGTATAGCTTGCATTTCAGATGTAAATGAAATTAAAAAGATTAAATATTTTATTTCCAAATAGACTTCTTATAATCCCAAATCTTATAGCCTGTCAGTCAACACAACATTTCATTTGTATGGCCGCTAATACAACCAAATTGTTTACATTTCCTTTCAATCGCCTTCTGTTTCCCTCCTTTTCCTTGAAGCAACTATTGTGTGATGCAATATGCGCAGTAAAATATTTAAAGCGAATTGTGTTTGCTTCGTTACGCTTATTTGAAGTTTTCGGTACAGGTGCGAATACAAACCAGTTTCGTTTTCCAAAAGTTTAATAGGATATTTTCTATTGAGGATACAATTTAACTTACAAAAGGATACAGAACTAATTCAAAAATACAAAAAAAAGAAAGAAAAAAAAACTCTGAACATTAATAGTTTTATTTTAATATTATTAATAATTTTTTTTAATATAATATACAGGTATTGGTCATACCAGTTACAACTCAGCAAATATATATATATATATATATTCAGATTTGGTTTTTTGTAGTAGATGTAAATACGCTTTCAACATTTTATGTAAATATTCGTAATTAAAGTGTTCTTTCATATTAAACACACAGCAACTAAAAACAACTTTTTAATTCTACAGTCCATTTATTATTATTATTTTTGTATTGAGAAGATTTTTTTTAATAATGTTTCACATAATAAACTGCAAGAAGTTTAAAGAGACGAAAGTTTTTATTAAAGAAATTGAATTGAAGACATATTATTGATGAAATTATTAAAGTTAAATATGAATAAAATAAATTTGAAGGAATAATTTGTGACACGCAGTAAGCGTACAATTTGTAGTTTTACACATTTAATCTTATTCCCGTCCGATACATGATTTCCTCTTTTATTAAGTTTTTGAAATAAAATTGTGTTTACAAAATAACAGAGACAATTTTTTGAAATGGATAAATTTACAATATCCGTATATGTACACAATATTTGATATTAGATTGCAATCATCTTGAATTTTTTGTTAGTCATCTTCGATAATTTATATAAAAAAATTGCTGTGTTTCTTGAAAAATCTACAAGAAGTACTTGCTTTATATTCTATAAAAATATAAAAAGTTGCTAGTAAGTTTCACTTTTATTAAATATTTATGAAAAAAATAATAAATCCTTTTAAATATTTAAATAATTATGAAAAATAATAAAATACTTATTAAATTAAAATATTTATGAAAATGACGGAGAGAAATTTTTTCAAGGAAATAGAGGGTTGTATTATCAACAAGCAAAACTTGCAAGTCATTGCCAGTGATATGTTGAATGTCAGCGAAAATAAAAGGAAATCAGCAATCCTTTTTTCGAAAAACTGTTGCATTAGCATTTAGTATCGACAAAGTATTATAAATAATTACTAATTAACGATTAAAAATATTAATATAATTACCAAAATGCTCAAATTCTTTTAATCCGTAAGATTGATATAAAATTAGGCAAATTTGCTTATGTAACAAAATAACTCTTACAGTCATCAGAAAAGAATTTTAATGAAAACTAGTATTTACTAGAAAAGAGTACGGAATGAATTTCCTGACATTATATTTTGCTTTTTTTTTCTATAAATAGTTAAGTTAGAAATTTAAATTAAGTCATGTACCCGACAAAAATAAAGCTATGCAGACGAAGTAAAAATGGTGATGAATTTACATCTTTATTTATTTCATGATAATGACATCACTTGGCAAATTGCAAACGATAAAAGTCTGGAAAAAATGAAAATGAAGTAGATTTTAAAGAAAGAGAGAAAACCAAGAAATTAAAAACTTCTTTTTGCAGTCTATTAGAATTTAAATCATATAAAAAATATTTTCATGATTCTGTATTTCCAAATTAGGCAGCCTGTTAAATTAATGAAATAAAGCTTCTATTACGGAAGAATATTATTTGAACTCGCCAGGAAAACAATTAACTTAAAAACTAATGAAAAAAGGGAATTTGACAGTTCTTATTTTAAATTAGAGGGAAATATTCGAATAACCATCGTAATAAATATGAAAAAAGGTAACCGAATTAGATTATAATGTTTGATTCAGAAATTTTGATTTCAATTGTTCAATTTTTCACAATTTTTTAAAAAATTCTGAACATTACATTAAGAAGCACCCAAAATGTTTTTTTTCTTTAGTACGGCAATTGTTTGTTCTCTTTTATGGTGCTTAGTTTTTTTTTTTTTTGTGCAATTATTAAAAATTATACTAAGGACGAAGGCTTATAATAATAATAATAAAAAAACAGCACTTTAAATAAAAAATTTCTACATTAAATTCAAAAATTCGTGTTTCGACATACGTTTATCGTTATATACCACATCTCATGGTTGGTAGTAATATAGATTTATTTGGACATCGCAAACACAAATGTGTACAAAAGTACAGATGCAGAAAAACTTTCTTTTTCCAGCCAGTAATAAGATTCCAGTTCAATTAAGGTGCATGGAAACGTTAGGTGATCTCAGAATGTGCATCTAAATAGCATTGAAAAAGTGCGCTTTTGTAATATAGCCTATATCTCTACGCTCGTGTTTTCATCTCCAAATTGTCGATTCTTCACAATGTTTTATTGTTATTTAATTTAAATTTTTAAACAAAAATAAATTCGACACTTTGGATAGTGCAAAGCGATACTTTACTCGACAAATATTCCAGAAAACATGATAGAAAGAGAATAAAAGCAAAACTACTGATGTACACACAAAACAGTACTGGTTGATACAAAAATATAAGCAAATAGACAATCGCAAAATAATAATAAAAATAAAAATAGGAATAACACATAATGATCACAACTTCTAACTCTCTCTTAGACCAATACTCCAAACAAAGAATTGGAGAATCTATTTCTTATGTGATCACTTCACCCTTTATAGCCTCCTGATAAGGCGTGACAAAAGATTTCCAAATCTTGGTTTCTGATAGAGATAGAACCAAGAACTTTTCATTTTTGTCGCCAAATTCATCGCTAAGTCGTTAAATGATCGCCAAGTTTGTTGTCAATGTAGAGGATCATTGGCCATGTATATATTAATAATTTCTGTAGATCTCTCCTTATAAAAAGATAGGCTATGTAGGGATTTGTAACAGTATATAGAATCGTAATTAATTTTCGTCGTTATGTCTCATAATTACTTAAATATGAAATGCAGAGATGTAGTAATAGGTAATCTTGTATACCTATTGCCATGAATATAGATTCAATTTTTCTTCTTGTCACAACTATGAAGTGATTTAAAAAGAATGGTTTCTCTCCTCTCATTCTTATGTAAAATTTTACACTGTTTGGTGTAATATATTCTACATTTTAACATGTTTTCAGCTGGCACACTATCGTTAAAGCTTGCATATACTTTACATTAGTAGGCTGGCATACTCTTTCAAAATTTCAAAACGCTTGAATGAATATAGAGATTAATAAATCGTTAAAAAATATTCTGAAAGACAATTGGATCAAAAGTTACGATTCTATTACTTCTTGCGTAATAGAATCACACTACGACAGGTTTTTAAAATTTTTTATTTGAACGTTGCTTTATTAAAAACTAATCAAAACATTAACATTCGTTCGTAGTAAATTCAGAACATACAATTGAATAAAAACCATTTGCACAACGATTTTAATTTTAAGAAATAAGCTTTCCAGTGTTTTCAATTTTATTTCCATAGAGTATTTTCTTTTAATTAAAAAAAATAATAAAAATTTGTGAGTATATTTTACAAGAAAAATGTTTTCATGGATAGAATTATTAAATTTATCTATTCTCACGTATGTTGCGACAATATTAAATACATTTTTCAAGGTTACATTATTTCTGCTAAATAATTAAAAAAATTAAGTAAAATAAAAATTTATTAGTTATTATTGTACCATTATTTTTCGGGCTAAAACTTTCAATCCACTTCGATTTTTTTTTCACTTTAATTTCAATAAATTAAGTTTAAAGCAAATATATTTTTGAGTTTCAGCATAAGACCAGTAGTTGTTTTCATTAGGGTTCAGAGCTATAGTAACTCAAGGTATTATTTTTTAAAACTTCATTTCCATTTTTTAGAAATCTAATTTATTAACTTTTTATCTCAGAAAATTCGGTGCTCTATGCTTTATTTTTCGTACTGAGAGTTATATGGAAGAAAAAAAAAAGTGAGGAAAAGGCGGGAAAGATAATAAGATAATATAGTAGTAATAGCTACTATATTATCTTTCCGCAATAATAGTAATAGAGATAAGCGCAGATTTGTTGGTTGTTTGGCGACACGTGGAAGCTCACTCTGCAAAACACTGATTGATTGATATGAAGACCAAAGACAACTCTTTGAATTTTGAGGTATGAGCTTCTGCCTAACCAGACCCGGCTCTTGTAGAGGGGACAACTGATCTCTCTTTCTTTCTCTCTCCTTTTTAATATTCATTCGAATTCGCCTTCATTTTAGATTTGCATCAAACTGGGAAACCTAATCAGTTAATCTAAAGAGGTTCAAAATACTTGTTCGATATGATTTACATTATAATAAGAACAGCAGAAATTTGGTAACGTCAGTTTTGAGGTTGGAGAGTTCAGCATTCAAAACCATATATTACTGGGGAACCACAGTCCCAAGCAGCAAAAGATCGTCGGCCAATCATTGCCCCACAGAACGAGCGAGGTTGGGCCCGACATTGGTCATGTCCCCCGACGTTTCGCCGCTCGATGGTCGCCCCAACTTGTTTTCGATGAATTTGCCGATCGTTTGGCGACGTGTTATTATCACCGACGACGTTATACCCATCATTTCGCGACCTGTTTTATCAATGGGCGACCCAATACCAATCATTTCCCCATGTGTTAGTAATGGGCGACCAAATACCAATCATTAGGCGATTTATTTCTGAACACTTGCTGATGGCGAACTGAAATATTAGTTTAGTGGTTATTCAATTATCTCAAACTATAGAAACTAGTGTCATAATATTTAAAACTATCGTACTTTCAAAATTTTGTCAAAAGACTGAAAATACGAAATCTTTTGAATAGTTTACTTTTCTTTTTTACTTATGAATAATTGTGTTCGTTACTTATTTTGATAAATTTAAAATTACATAAAATACTTGCTTTTGATAGAATGACATTTTCCATGATTTTTTAAAAATTCTTCCAACTTATTTTTAACTATTATTATAGCATATATTTTACCACAATCTTACCCTATAAAATGTTTAAATGACATTTTTTTACTGATCTTTAAAAAAATAAACAAATGTTAAAATTATCCGAAATAATTTTAAATTTAATCACCTGCACATCTATCTACATATAAGATTTATTTCCTTCATTGATATTTCTTATGTATTTTCATTGTTTAATGCATGGGAAGAAATGTTAACATAATCATAGTGTCAATTGTATAATTAATCAGTATAATTTTACTGATATATATAATATATCTACTTTTAAATTTCTAGTATTGCATATATCATCTGTTTTTAAAAGCTATTTCATAAAATTTCGAAACATAAAAATATATAATTCTTATTAAAAAACTGATAAACAGAAAAATATATAATTCTTATTAAAAATATTTTTTTTTTACTTTACACATTTTTATATTGCTTAATATGAGCAATAAACAACAATTTCTAAAAAATAATGAATAAAACACAAATTCCTTTTAACTTATTTTAACACCTTAAAATTTAATGCATTGGTTAAAAATTGTGTAAAACACTAAATTATATAATTCCTATTATATGTTTCTTCAATAGAAAACATTTTACAAGCACAAATTAATATGTTATTTCAAATTTCTAATATTTTCATAATTTATATTTAGTGAGGTTTAGATTTGTAGCAAAATAACCAAATTTGATCTATGTTAAACTCTGAATATTTCACTAATATGTTTCATAAAAATTCCATGCACAAAAATGCAACGCTTCTTTCAATTTTACTGATTCTATTTACTATTAACTTACGAAATTA
Organism: Argiope aurantia; assembly: GCA_026543865.1. NCBI lineage: Eukaryota > Metazoa > Arthropoda > Arachnida > Araneae > Araneidae > Argiope > Argiope aurantia. The sequence continues at coordinate 85,428 of JAPMOR010080704.1, read as the reverse complement.
CTTCATGAAGAAATTTTATACCTCATTATACATTTTAGTGTTAGCTAATGTCCAATAGATAACATTTTACAAGCATAAATTAATAATTTACTTCAAATTTCTAATATAAATATATTTTTTTATCTGTGATTAGTTTGGTTTTGTTTCATGGCACAAGAACCAAATTTGATCTATGATTAACTCTGAATATTTCATAAAAATTCCATACCCAAAAATGTAAACACTACTTTCAATTATACGAAATTTTTTTAGACAAATATTTTTTTAATTATCATTTTCCCCTCTTTATTTTTAGGAGAAAACAAAAACAACTATGCGAAACAATTTATTTACAAAAACCTTCATTAAATAATAATTTAGAAATACAAAGTAAAATAATAATTTACTTCACATTTTTTACTAAATTTTCTGTAATGACTTATACACCCAAGCAAAATCCCGAAACTATGACTAATAACGTACAAGAATAAATAATATTGTCACAAAGTCATTCATAAAAAAATTATTTAAACTTTATTTATTATGTAATAATTGAAGAGTTTGAAATTTCTAAAAATCCACACACATTTATATAAATATTATATATATTTATAATCTAAATCTTCAGCTACATATAAAGAATTATACATTTATTTATACACTTCACTTTTCCTTTTTGATTAGACTTGATGAACCTAGAAAACAATTATAATAATAATTCAGATTTCACTTCATTTAAAAGAACAAATAAAAAATTTGTTGACAACTGGAGATGAGTTATTAACAAGCGAAAGTCTTATAGAACTTCATAAGCATAATATTTTTGTTCTGATATTGGACTGTGTAGGCAAACTTTATAAAAATGTTTAGGATAATAAAGAAAAAAAAAACAACTCAAACTAATGGGAGTAAAATTTATGTTACTGTTTTATGAAATGTAAAATAATTAGAAACTATTCATAAAAGAGTACTCAAAAGTGCCTGCATAATCTCAATTTTTAAAGAATTTTTTTTTGAAGTTGACAATAAATACATTCTGCTAAACTTTTTTTTAGCCTCATGTCAAAATAAAAATAATTACACAAATGTTATTGCAATACCAAAATATAAGAATGTTATTTAATACTTTTTTAACTTCTTTCGTAGAAAAATTGTAAATGAAAAGGAAAATTAACTAAACTAAATAAAATTAAAATCACTTGAATTGTCAGTCCGAAAAAATAATGAGGTTGCCATTTAAAAAATTTATTCAAATTACATAAAGAAAAATAAAAGTTGTACAAAACAAAATTTATGCCTTTCTTATTAAGGCAAATAAGTTTTCATATAAAAAAAAATCAGAAATTAAAATTTACCTACTTGTTGCAATGTGATAGGTTTGAATGACATTTTGAAATTTTACTACGTTTTTCACGAAAAGACATTTCATATTTTGGCAACACATACATTTGATAAATCCTTGATTGCTTCCAACGCTCTGAGTAATTGCAAATTTCGCGATTTGGAAATCTCGTGAAATGGAATTGCGTGATTTGGAATATCTTCATTTCTAAACAAGTCCTTAGAATATAAAGTGAATTGGAATGTCACATATAATTGTTTTAAATTTCCTTCTGATGTTCCAAGTCGGTAGAAACCATACTCCGTCACATTAATTATAACTTCCAATATTTTGCCCCTTTTTGAAGTCAGGAATAGGAACTTGCACAGTAGTTTCCAAACAAATAGTGATGCATTTTTTTTGTGCTTATATTTACAGATTAATTTTAAAATTTATTTTACCTTTAATTGCATTTTCAGTTTTGAAACAAAAGGTGCACAAAATTTTCATTTCATCGAATGAGAGATGTATTTCATACTTTGTCAGGTTGTCATTTGGCATTTTATAGAATGCATAGAAAATGTATGAAATGCAAATTGTTTCATACATTACTGGCTTATTTTAGGCATTATATACAATGCTTGGGCATTCTATAGAATCCCGGATTTCATATTTTGCTGGTAACACATATAAAGAATTATACATATACTTTTCTTCAAGTTCACTCTCTTTTTTTGCAGATTTGATGAACCTAGAAAACATATTTCTTAATTAGAATAATGGTTGAGCTTTCACTTCTTTTAAAAGTACAAATAAAATATTTGTTGACAATTGAAGATATGTAATTAATGAGCAAAAACTTCATAAGCTCTTATAGAACTTCATAAGCTTGATAATGTTTTCAATCTGATAATGAACTATGTAGGCAAATATTATAATGGGTGTAAAATATATGATACTTTTTTATGAAAGGTGAAATAATTATAAACTATTCATAACTATATAATTGCAAGTTTT
>JAPMOR010080704.1:0-73111 GCA_026543865.1 Argiope aurantia | reverse complement strand
AGTTTTATGTCATGGGGAATGATATTTTTATTAAGAGTATGCGAGAAAGTTTTTGGGAGACCATTCCTTCTGGCTACATATGATTTCTTTTCACCCCTTTTTTGACCACCCTGGTTGGAGTGTACTTTTTGTGTTTGGTTCGTCACCAATGATAAAAGATATTTAACAAATGTCTTTTAGTTTTTCTACTATGGTGCTCATACTCGGCTTTCTCCACTATATTATGTAATATAAAACGTTATACATTGAATCACAAAATGCAGAAATCGGTTCGGATGGAAGGAGGAGGGGCCCAATCTGTGTACATGCTGATTTTAGCCCAACATTTTATTCCCATACGTTCAGTAGGATACTACCTTTCATAAGGTTAACTATTGTAAAGAGGACTAAAAACATGACGCCATATTGTCTACATGCATACGAAAATTGTAGAGAGAATAATGCCATTGTTTTCTTTTGAATTCTTTTTACTTTCTCGTATACGAAGTACAGAGGAAGTATTGTAATTGAGCTCAAGATCCACATTTCAAACCTCCCCAAGTCGAAAAACGACAGTTTTTTCATTTATGTCTGCCTATCAATCAGTTAGACCTTCGTAGTTAAGACCTACGCCAACTTGCATACGAACTTAACGCTACAAGTTTTTTTTTTAAATGCGGGGGTGCAAGTTTAAATTATCTGGCGATTTTTCGCTTGCTCCTGGCTACCCGAAAAGTATCCAATTCGATATGTTAGCTTGTAATTACAACGGTAATTTTGCGCCAAATTTTGGAGCTAACCGGTCTGAAAACAGGCGTCTAAAATACATATTATCGAATAAATTGTTAGATTCATGTAAAGTAAAACTGCTGGATACCCGAAAAAAATTTATATATTGTAACTATCGTTCACCAATACCATTTAAGGAATGTTAAATCCAAACTCCCGATTTTAGGAGGAGAAAGGGGGCTAAAACCTTTATTGGAGAGTTTACAGAAAAGTTTTGGGAGATCACTGCTCGTTGTTAAATGACAGCTCATTAATAGTTATTTAGTAGAAATTTATAAAAGTAGATTTTCAAATATTGCTTATTTGATTCTTTGTTCAAATATTATTTATTTAAATAAAAAGCCTTTTCTGTTTCTTGATAAACATTTAAAATCCATTAATATCATTTATTTTAAATGTTAAAATTTTTTATGTTTACACTAATTTAATAATCATCTTTTACAAAATCCTTACTGTAAAATTTAGTTTATAGAGCTTCCGATATTAAATCAATTATTTTATATTTAACCCTATAAGATTCTGAAATTATAGGCTTGTTGCAACATTAGGCAATTAAGGCAACATTAGGCATTACGAGATAGGTTTGTTGCAACATTTTGTTCTTACGTTTTTAAATATTCTTAACCCCTTCGCATACAATGCGTCTGACAAGCTCATCGAAATGATAAATTTTTAGTTTTAAATCTGCAATTAAGCAACAGAATTAAGTATTTAAAAATGAAAAAAAAACACTTAGAAACGTTTCAATATTTCAAATGTCCCTTATATTGTTATAAAAAAATGACAATAAATATTCGAAATAAGATGTGCCGTCTAATTAGAAAAATAAATAAATTCGTAAGTCAAGGGGTTAATCACAACTTTAGAAGGTAAGATATATATCTGTAAAATTAAGGTTTAATTTACTGTATCTATTTAATAATTCAAAGTGATAGGTAGTACATATGTGGTGAATTATTTTTGAGATTTAGTAATAAAAGAATTATTTTCACTGATCGTCAAAACATTCAATATATAGATAAATTCATCTAATGTTACGAAAAGAATCGTAGACCGATCTCTTTACTTTTCGAAAATTACTTACTCTTATTTCATAGATTTATTACTACTTACAATTAAAATTACCTCATAAATTTATTATTACTTATAATTATTTCATAAATTTACTATTACTTATTATTACCTCATAAATTTATTATTTCTTATAATGATCTCATAAATTTATTATTGTTTATTAATACCTCATAAATTTATTATTATTTATAATTATAATTACTTCTTAAATTTATCATTAGCTTCCAAGTAAATTTTTTCATAAGATATGCTATCTTTCTCGTCTTCTCTACAAGTTTTTGTAGAGCAATCAGTTGTAGACTCCATTTTTCAGATGGATATATTTATAAGTTTTTGAAATTTTTAGAGATTACATTAACAATTTTATTTTAGAGCAAATGTGTGAAAATATAATTCATTCGTAAAATATAAAGAGTTAAATGTGTAGTATTTCAAAATCTTCTGCATTCTCAGACTAGGGCGCCAAACTTAAAATGCTTACAAGGTCGGAGTTTATGTGGCCATCAAAAGAAAATCTTTAGTTTTTATTGAAATTTAGATTCCTTTTGAAAGCACAAAAGAACAAGAAGAGAGTTATAATGAAATGTTTTCTTCCTGAAACTTGGAATCTCTTCTCTTCAACCATCGATCCCAGAGGCGAATTTATGAGCCTCGGCAGTGCAATGATGACCAATAAGTTGATCAATAAAAATGGTCAATTTAGTTTCATATTTCCGCATTTTTTTAACAAGGTGATAATTTATTTTAAATTGATCTTTTTTTCTTACTTTATTAGCTTGGTGAAAACGTATGTCTTTATTTATTATAATTCCAGTCTGTCCAGCATCCACATTTCTACACAATATTGTCGAAGCAGAGGTTCGATGTTTAAAAATATTTTAATAATTAGGTGAGTGTAATCAATATATCGGAACCTAATTAGTTATACTTGATTAACACGTTGATTGTCGCATTACACGTCTGTGCGTTACAGATAATATATAATTGTACAAAACCGTCTATCTAATTAGATGATCTCTTCTCTACTATAGATAAGAGAAAGCAAAAAAGGGATAATCTAACTAGACAGATGATACGAATGAAGGCTGGTACAGTCCGGTTGTAGGGCGTTGGATTCGCATCGCTTGGGTTATGAGTTCGAACCCCGCAGGCCGGAGATTCCCCGTATATGTGGTGGCTGGTGCACATATAAATCCATCGTGGTCACAAAGTCCTTCATGTCGAGACAATACGAATGTGGGCACTGGTTCAGAAGTGATCGTGTTCTGATTCAGGTCTGAATTACGATCTGTGGATGAGTGAATGAAGTCTGCCCCATAAAAAGGGTTGTGACGTATGAGTAGCTAAGTTCGTACTCTTGCTCCTAGATGGCGCTACTGAAACAAGAGACATTCTCCCGGCTTAAAATCGCTTACTTCGTCAGTGGGCATGTTTATGACAAGTGCCATAAGAAACAACAACAGATGTCCCGAATATCAGACGTGAGTCGTGGCAGCGAACGCTTTAAATGTTGATATTATTCATAGAGTTTGCAATTTTTACAAACTTATTTTATTTGGCGAAAATAAAATTTTTATCAACTTGTTTGCGACTTTCCTGTCTTCTTAGCAACCCTAGGCAGCTGTTTAATCCACCTTGTTGAAAAGTCGTCACTCCTATTTCCAACATTGAGGGTCATCTAGTCAGAAATAAATAATTTCAAAATTGCTCCAAGATAATTGTCAATAATCGTTTCATCTGATTGCACTCCAAGTCCTTTCATAATTGAAAATGTTTTTCCGGTAATGCTGGTAAATGCTTTCAAACATTGAAATATTTTCATGAGCAAATTTTCGAGTATTTACAAAACTCGTTGTCGATTATTTGTAAAATGTAGGTACCCCAATTTCACTGAATTTTTTTGAAAGGCATCGGATCTCGACATTTACAATTGCAGAAGGTTCGTTACAGATACTAAATCTAAAGAGAAATATAAATATTCGTTGTTATTGCTGGATGTCAATGGTGCATCGAAGCCACAAAATTAGTCATTGGCAAATGTTGTGGTTCGTTACTAATAACTATATATACAAGCAGAGATTTTGAAAATCGCTTACGAAATTTTCAATCGAAATTTTGTTACATACTTCTATTTTTGCTAGACCCCGAAAGCAATAGATGTGAACCGCAAGTTTGATATCAATGCCCTAAAGGATGCAGACTATCAGTATTTATGGAAATTATAAGTGGAATATTTAAATATATAGAGAAACAAGATACTTGTTAATATTTTAGACCCCAGCGATAAATCTCCAAAAAAATTGACAACATCGACAACAAAAATTTTCCTTCGTAAATTGCAGTCAATGAAACTATAATGCAACCATCTTGGCATCTAATGTAAAATAAAACTTGACGTAGACTGAAAATTGTAAAGTAAACCGGTGGGCGGTAAATATCAACAAGTACCAAGAAAAATAAAAATCAAGTCTGGGAACTACAAAAGGGCAATCGAAGTCGACTAATGATATGAGATATATAAATATCCACTCTACAGAGAGGAATGAGTGTAATGGCAGAACAAGAGAAAGATGTAAGTGCCCCGAGACCCAAACTTATGGGAATAACCGTTACAGCTCTGTAAGACTGCAATGCATGAACCACTTCGGATTATAATTAAATTTCGCTTTTTTTTTTTTTTGTAAAAGTGAAAATACGAATGGACTATCTTTTTGCCATCTTTAATCATGAAAAAAGGACTTCAATTGTTCGGTTATATTGATTTTTCAAGCAGGATCGATCCGTCTTTATCCTCTCATGAAACTCAAACATTACTGTGAAAGCCAGGGACATTCCGTAGCTGAGATTTCTTGCCCAATTTTCAGAAAAATCGAATATCTCGCGCACGCTGATTGTAAAAGGGCGTGCACTTGCAGAACCTTGACCGTAACAATGAATTTGCTGCTTTTCCCTTGAGAGCAAAAGGGGTATGAGTGGAAATACTAATTTGAAAGGCAATTTCTTTTTTGTACCAGGGCTTGTGTTGTTCGGACTTATGATCGTTACTCGAAACGTTCCGACGCATGCGTCAGAGTTTTAAGCCACACCTGTTTTTGTAAAACGCGGGTAGATAGTTTGTGTTACTTCTCGAACCATCAACTTACCTTTTGGCTAGGCAGACAGGTAAGAAAATTCTACTTTTTTTTTCTTACAGTTTTGGGAAATATTTTGAAATGAACTTTTATTTATAAGTCTGATTAAAATTGATCGCGTATTTTTATTTAAGTCTGTCGTATTTTTTGAAAAAAAAAAAAAAAAGCGTATTTGATAATGAAAGTTTATGCGGCGATGTTGTGGAAATGTTTAATATACAAATGAATAATCGAAGTTTATGCAGCATATTACTAGAAATTGTGTGCATGCAAAAAAGCATTAATTAAACTTGATTAATAATTTATTTCATCAAACGATTTTTATTCTTTTTTTAAGCATTTGTAATGATACAAGACATGTATTTTGAAAATAAATGAAACATAGTAGCATTTTGATTGTCCTCTCTATTAACCGAACCGGTACTAGAAAGTCGAAGTATATTTCTCATTTCTTTAAAAATAAAGTCAGTGATTTCTTTTTAAAGAAGGCGTCAAGTTTGGTATTGGAGCCGATTTTCAGAATGCGAAGGCTTATGTAAGATCAACTAATGGGAAGTGGTCTCCTATAATTCAAGTTATTTGGAGGAAAAAAATACAGATACAATTTATTCTTAGGCACTTTCTTAGTAATATGAGCAATTCTGTATCAATATCCAACAGCTTTTATTCTTTTTAAAGCATTTGTAATAATGCAGGACATGTACTTTGAGAATAAATGAAACATAATTACATTTTGATAGTCCGTACCTCTATTAACCGAAGCGGTATTAGAAAATCGAAATGTGCTTCTCATACTTTTAATTAAGTCGGTGAATTTTTTAAAAAGAATGTCACCAAGTTTGTCACTGGAGCCGATTTTCAGAATAAAAAGACTAATGCAAGGTCAGTTATTTGGATATGATCTTTTATAATGCAAGTTATTTGGAGAAAAGAATAAAAACACAGTTCGATTTTCAAGCATTTTCTTGGTAATATGAGCAAACTCCATATATTTCTACGAAAAAAACAATGGCGCTGTATCGGAAAATTTTTCGTTGAAGAATGGGGATAAATATTATTTCCTCAAAGGATCATTGTGGAAATGTAAATCAAACCTTTAAAAACACAAATAACATTCGTTATTTTGCTAATATACTCTTATTAAAGAGTTTTAAAAAAGAGTACAAAATTTTATTAAAATACAAATATGCGGTACTACTTGTGGATTTATTTTTATAATTTAAATAAAAATTTCAGAAAACCTTGTTAGAAGAGAGAAGAAAAAAAATCGTGATTCAGAATCTAGTCTTAATTAACCGAGCTTTCGATTTCCTGAGATGATTATATTCGAGAGCAGTTCGAATAATAGAATTTCTACTGTATGATGTAAAATATATACATTCAATGAAAAGCATTGCTGAGAATGAATGTTGTTCCTTTTAACACAAATTATAATTTTTGCCTAAGAAAACGTTTAAAACACCGTCATAAATAAAAAGATCGAGTGCATTCCGCTTATCGTATTTCTTGCATACTCTTACATGAAGATGCCATTTACATAGAATAGGTCTTTAAGTGGCAAGTACTATTATAATAATTTCTAATTATCATAAATAAAGCTAAGCCTATTTTGAAACAATAAGGACATTTTAAAATTAAATATTTATAAAATAAACGAGAAAAATCATACCATTATTGCATCTTTTGAATATTAAATACACATTTTCATTTTATATCATTTATGTGCAGACAGGTACATGATTAGATTTTTTTTCCAATTATAGTTGTCATTTTATAGTGTCGATTGTCTGTGAGAATTCAGTAAAGTGTTATTAATCGAATTAAGAAATGAAACTTTTACATCCAATTTCAGTGCAATTACTTTTGATTTTTATGTAAGAATCGGTTCATTCTCAAATATGTTTCATGCAAATAAAAATTTAATCACAAAGGATTTCATTTCGGGTTTTATTTACCTTCTTGTGCAAGCAATTTCTTCAATACAGAAACAAGAGAGGCTTTTACAAGCTGCTCTTCTCTCTTCGGATTTCATCTGTTATAAACAAAAGTTTTCAAAGTTGAAATTATAATAGCCATTTTTTTTTGTTGCTAACCCTTTCCTTTTTAATCCTATACTCCAGTAAAAATATTTTATAATTTCTATGGGCAGCGCTGACCTGGCGATAAGGTCTCGGTTTCGGAACCGGAGGGTTTCAGGTTCGAGACCCGACTCTAACGAAGAATCGTAGTGTAAGCGAGCCTGGTGCACACCAAACCCGTTGGGGCCAAATGCCCTTCCACTGGTGTGGTGTGGAAGTTTGGAGAGGGGGTGACAGCTCATATGTCTTTCTCGTCATCTGACCGCGATTCAAAATTACTAGATCCGTCCGAAAATAGTTCGTGTTGCTTTAAAACAGTTAATATAACTAAACTAAACTCATAATTTCTATTTCCGTTTTCTATGATAGTGATCTACACTTTTTAGATGTTTTAGAAACAAACGGAAGAAAAATATATATTTAAAAAAACATGAATCTCCAAAAGTATAGGAACTCGAGAATGACGTCCTTACCAGACATATCGGTCTCTAGTTGAGAGATCCTGAACTGACCATCCTCTTGTCATTTCCTACCCTCCAACCATGATATATCTCCATGCGTTCTATTTTCCCCTAGTTCTTTACTTGGGAATGGTAATTCGAAAAGGGATGTTATTTAGCAACTTTCTAAAAAAATTTACTTTCCCTATTTTCTTCTTTAATAGGAAAAGAGAAGTAACGACTGAGAAGGAAAATGTGTGAATATTAGAAAGAGGAAAAACGGTGTATAATCCAGTTTTTGGATCGTACAAATAAAATACTTTATCACTACATTGATAAAAAAAATTGAAAATGAAACAATGTATAAACTATGTATCAATGAGAAATGTATGAAAGGTGTTTTATTATAGTATTAAAAATGTCTTCTTTTTGTTTTCGGTTTGTAGTGCTTTAAACAAAAAATAAATATTCTATCTGATTCTAATAGTAAATTCACCGCTTGCAAGAAACCGGATTCGAATGTCATATGACTTATATTCTAAATGAAAACGATAGTCTTTATATATATAATATGCATAACGTATGCGGCATGGAAATCGATAGTATTATTTATTATCGAATGGCAACTGTTAAAAGTAAACAAGCAGGAACACTTCAGACAGCTTCCTTGAATGTTTTACAACTGCAATTAGCTTAACGCTTTGTTCTAATTCACGGAGCTACAGAATATTAAAATACTCGGTTGTCAACAAAACTCCCATACTGTCAGAGGAAAGAAATGTAAGCGAAACTAAAATTCTGGCATCAAACAAGAAATTTAATCCTGTCAAAAATTAGGCTTAACCGCCACCAGCTAGATAATCGGAATGATTTGAATCGCTAAAGCACGAAATCTGTTATTTCACATAATTTTATGTTATATTAGGATAATCTAGAAATTATATGAAATGACTGATAAATCATAATCTATTGTGATGTAACTAAAAATTCCATGAAATAACTGAGTTATACAGTTTAAAGGTTAACATATACACATTTTAATTTACCCGAGATGTAATTTATTATCGATTAACTCCATTGGATTCATGCGTGTCTATCTTTTTAAATATCAAGATGAAATATTAATAAATAATCCATTATTAATATTCAATTATACTCATGACAGAAAAGTCAGGGTGAAGTTTGGGCGAACAAGCTGGTCATCAAAGGCGGCTAGTAAAAATATAAATGTCTAATATTCATAGTCTGAATTCGAATATATTCACTTATCATAGATGTGGTAATCAAACATGACTCGATTGCAACAACCAATGTTTTTCTTTGTTAGAATCCATAGAGATAGACCATTGCATTCTGTGTAAAAGATCTAAGCCGAATAAATCGATCTCATTATTATTTTCTTCCTTTCACGTTAAAAACCATCGTCCAGTTCAGTGACTGATACAATTTTCGTGTTGAATTTTACCGGCTGTGTAATTTGAATCCGATCTATACCTGAAATTTATATCGATTTTCACATTTCTACTAACCATTTGAAAATAACTGAAAACAGCAAACCGTAATTGTGCATTGACATTTGAGTATTCTAAGAAATATAACGTGAAATGTTATTTAATAAAAATGACAGTCATTTGTTGTTACGTCTTTCAAACTTTGTACTATGCACTAATTTTTTTTTATTTACATGAACTTTATTTTTGTATCTTTGTTTTAAATATGACAGCTTTGAGTTTAAAAGAAGATCTTGTATTTCTAAGATTCTGTTTTATTATGTCATAAAAAGGAAAGAATAAGATCTTCAGAATATTAGAGATCAGTCTGAGAATTGGATAAATCTTCACATTTTTGATTTTCTTGAATTCGAATGTCATAAACTTTTAATCAAGCTATCTATTAGCTTATTGATCTGATTGTGTATGAACACGATAAGACAAAAATTCATCTAGTTAGGTGGATGAAATTTGGTATGCTGTTTTTACACCAAATTTGAAGATTTCTATCGAATTTTGAACGAAATCCTTTAAAGTTTATCTTCTCCTTGTCTGCCCAATTAATTAATTTGTAACTATAATGGCTATAGGCACAAAGAAATGGCGCGATTTTGTCTGTCTATCCGAATGAAAATAAGTACGATGATTATATAATGTAAAGAACTACAAAGATAAAATTTGGTATTTTGCATTCAAAGCATTGAATTGATTGCATTGAATTTTGAATTGATTCTTTCAGTGAGTTGATTATCTGTCAAACCGTATATACAATTTGCACGTTTGTAAACTCAATAAATTCGAAAATGAAATGATTTATATAAAATTCATCATGTGTTATCTTAATAGATATTTTAATGTGATACCTTAATATGTGATATCTCAATATTTAAATTACAAGGTTTTTTTGGTCAAATTTTGATTTTTAATCAGTTGTTAAAAGGTGTACAAAATGCATATTCGGTTTTCTGCACTCGACAACTAATCAATCTAAGATTTGGAAACAAAATTTATTTTGATAATTCTTATCATTTTTGAGTCATGTATTCTCAAAAATATATCTAAGTAGGCAGATATGCAAAATATTCTACACGGATTTAGTCTACAATTTGATATTGTCGTAATTTGTAATATTAATTCCCTGTGAGGAAAATTTTATAAACACTCATAACCGATAACATCCCTATAAACATGTCTAACAGATGCTGAATGGATGGTGAGTCAGTAACCCTTAGTCATGGCGATTTAACGACGAATTTAGAGACAAAAACGAACGCTTCAAAATATTTGGATAAGTTCCTTAGGGTTCGAGTTACAGCTTTCTTTCTAGAATATTTTTTTCTAGAGCATTGAAAGTTTTAAAAGTATAGCCGGCAGTTGAGTTGAGCGCAATTGAGTAGTGTAGCGAAGTTTCTCTCTTTGAAGGGGCGATCTCTGAATGCTTTGTACCATAAGGGGTTGTTTATTACTGATTTTCTGTTTGTGAGTTGGTTACTGCAAATATTGTTTTGTGTTTAAACTGTGTCAATGTTTTGTTTCCAGTGTTCCGTTTTTTCTTCTCCCCCCCCCCCCCCATGGTACAAAATGTTGTTATCCTTGAATGAGCTTGTTGGGCTTTTGATCATATAAGCCATTCTCCTTAACAATATAGATATATCTTTCTGGTAATAAATCCACACGCATAACTTTATTCTTTAGTTTGTTCCGGTTTTGAGTATTAGCGTTTACATCCAGTTGGATGTTGAACAGTCAGGTTTCCCATGGTTTGGAGCTATGTATGTTGATCTATGAACAATATAATACCAAAAATACTTTAGGGTAATTATATTGTGAAAATGCACCAAAATCTGGAAAGTGATGATTTTTGTTATGTTAAGGGCAATTATTTTTGTAAACTTATTATTATTATTTTGTAAATGGAAGGTAAAAACAAATGGCTTTTTGCATTTGTTTATATATATATATATATATATATATATATAATGATATTTTAATCTAATTTCAATTTAATTAATTTCCAAGATTTTATCTTTATTTAGCCCATAGGAACTTCATTCTAAAAAATTATCTTATTTCGTGATTCAATTCCACATTCGGTTTAATTAATTCCTCTGTAAAAATGATGCGCCATCAGTACTACGTATCAAATGAAAGTGATATGTCCGTTACCCTTGTCAAAGGTCAACACATGTATTCCATCAGTACGTGACCGAAAATTCTATGTTATATAAGACTAGTGATCATTTGCTTCGTTCTTCTTTTCTTCTGCTTTTGTGCCGAGCTGTGGCGGACGTGCCTTGTCAGCGTCTCTGCTTGTAAATAATTATGCTTTCACGAAATGGATTTTAAAATTAATTTAAAAATATAACATGTCTCTTCAACATCTTCGAACCTGCATTCTGCTTCAACCAAAATAATGTTATATATATATATATAAATTTCCATGTGAGAATTACCATTTATATAGCATAAACTTTAATAAAAGCGCATAGATCTACAGCTATTTGTGATTAAAAATCAAACTATATCTTCGATGAAATTTTAATTTACGAGGTAGTCTTAGTAAGTAACGCACATAATTTCCTTACGCTAGAGTAAAAAAAAATGCTATGCATGGCATCATGAAACGGAAATGAAAGTATTACCGGTTTATTAATTTTCGGTAGTTTCCTATCAAGTTGGCGGCATTTGTTCAAAAATTGGATCGATTTGAAAAATTCGCCAAAACACAGAACGCCATCAGCTCGTATGAGGTCAACTTCAAAATCAAGCTTCTGAACGCTGGGGAGCCCATCTTCATGACTCCAAATAGTTGAAAATTTGAGAGTGCCAAGTTTAGGATTGTATGGTGGGTGCTTCAAAACTTTACAGTCGAATCCATTCAGTTTTTACCCCTTTCATGCAAAGAAAGCAGCGGATGGTTTATTGTTGCTGTTATTGTTTTCTTATATTTAATTTAACGAAGAACCTCCTCATGAATCTAAAATAATAAAAATTTGATGCCAAATCCATCCAAGATTAAATCAGAGGACCCCCAAATGTTCCAATCAAATCCTTTCAGTTTTACACGAATGGCCCGATAGCGTACTATGAGATTGGGATTTTTAAGTTGTTCCAGCACTGGAAGAAATGCCGCAACATGAATGGTAGTTATACCGAAATCTAATAAATTGATAATACTTCCATTTCATATTGTATTGCATTTTTAATTATTGAGTACAAAATAATGTGCATTACTTATTGATACTCTCTCATGCTTAGAAAAGAATAAAAAAATTACAATCGATAAATACTAAAAAAACATTTGTAAATAAAACTTACATGTTTTTACTGTTCATTCTCGGATTCTAAAGCCCTCAGCGCTTTTTGTGCATGCGCCAGGAAGAATTTATTTCGTCTAAAAAAAGAGGTGAAAGGAAAATTGGAAGGAGATGTTTATATTTAGCAATAGGGTGAAAGATTATTCATGAAATTAACCGCTCATCTTTCTGCGTACCACCCCTTAGCGAAGTGCAAGCGTCAAAACGTGATAGTCTCGGAATCATGAAACGAACAGTATAGATGATGACGACTGATTCGCTTATATTTTGAACGTCTCATTTCTTCATAATTCCAAATATTCATTAATTAAAATGAGGAAAATTGCAGACAATTTTGAATTACAGACAATACATTTGAAATATAGTTAATGTCTGTAAAATGAATCTGTAATTGCGTGTAATTTTTCTGCGTAATTAACTTAATGAATAGCTTGAGAAAATTCTGCGTCATTTTCGGAACTAAAACTGCGGCATTATTTTTTTATTTCCAAAATTATTTCATTTCATACTCATTTATTTAATTAGTTTCGTCAAAGTAATGCTTTTGATTTATTACTGTAAGATTTTTTATTTCTGCTAATTATATACTTTACTTATAACTTTTACCCTTAAGTAGCATTTCCAATTTCTACAGATAAACTACATGCAATTAAGGATGATATAAAAATATGCTAGAATTTTTTAGTCCATTGCGCAATTTGCATTTTATTGCTGTGAAAAATTCTTTTTCACTTTCTTGTATCCAAGGTAAACATGGAGATAATATTGCAATTGTCAAAAACGTTGAACTCTAGATTTTGAGGAATCTTCATGTTTCCGATTTTTTTGAGACCAAAAATCACTTATTCTCGGCATTATATCTGTATGTTTGTGAACACAATAACTCAAATCCATTGTGCTGGCTAGACAGGTGAAATTTCCTCTGGCCTTTAACTAAATTTATAAACTGATATCAAAATTTGGCCGAATTTCAATCTAGGGAAGCTCGTTTATCTGCTTGTTCTGGTAAAGTGAACGCAATAGTTAAAATACTTTGAGATAGAAAGAGGCGTGGTAACCTGGTGGTAAGGTATCGGTTTTGGGGCGGGCAAGTTTTAAGTTCAAAACATAATTTTTCTATAGATTCGTTGTGTACGGGTGTTTGATGCACGTTTAAACGAGATTCTGTGGGCAAAACATATTTTCTGTACGTGTAGTGCAGAAGCTTGGGAAGAAGGATGGCAGTTCAGGTGTCGTCCAGTTAACTGTCTGAATTCAAAGTAGAGAGGGTCGTTTCAAAGCAGTCATAAAGTTACTTCCAAACGAGACGTTAATATAAGTAAATTTAAGAGCTACACGGATATAATTTCATATAATTTTGTTATCTGAAATAAGGACCTCCGCGTCTCAAAATTTCATGAGTTGAGAACAACAATATAATTTTGCTTTCATGTCTGCTTGTCTTAACACAAAAACGTTTTGAGCTAGATGGATAAAATTTGATATGATATTAAAAAGTTAAATTTGAATTAACTTCACCAACTTTATTAAAGTGTGAACGAAATCCATTCAGGGGATGTTTATCCAAATCTAAGCAACACAATAACTGCCAAATGTAAAAAGCTGTGTACGTAAAATTTGATGAGTAGTTTTAATATCTGTATATAAATTCATATCTAACTTTGAACCAAATCCTCTTAAAGGTTGACCGTCTTTCGGTTTGTATACTTGAAAGCATGCAAACATGATTAACTCAAATTCCGAAGATCTAGATAAATGAAATTCGGTATATGATTTTATTACTAATCTTATAGTTCTGTCTCAAATTGTAGTTTCAATTGGTCGAAAAGATGACGTTCTAAAAATATACTCGGATTTTTTCCCTTATATTATTAAAAAAAAAAGAAGAAGAAACAGAAAAGTATGATTTAAGAGTTCCGCTCATGAGTAATAACGCTCTTTTTGGGGGATTCTGAAAATAAAAATCTGAATGCTCGTGACGTTCGCGGTCTTGCTTTAAATCCATAATATTTTTTGAGGATGAGAGAGGTGATACCTTCATTTAGAAGTTTGCGAGAAAGTTTCAAGGAGAATATGCCTGAAAACGTTTAAGAATTCCTGGTACGAGTGTTCAACTATTTCTTTGCAAAATTCATAAAGAGAAAGTAAAATTCAGAGATGTTCTGCTCTCGAATTTTTCATAATCTTTCCTCTAAATACGCCGTTTATGTAACAGAGAATTTTATAATGACGAATATTACATACGTGTACATAAAGTGCATACAATTATTACATGGCATAATTATACAATTATTACATGCATAAACAAATCTACATAAAATAATGTGATTAAAAATTATTCTCTATCTATAGTAAGATTTTAATGTATTTAGAACCGAATAAGGGCCGCGGTGTCCTGGTGGTAAGGTCCTGACTTCGAATTCAAGACCCAATTACACTGAAGAATCGTCGTTTAAATGGATCTGGTGCCCGTTAAATCCGTCAGGGCCAAATGTCCTCCCACTTATGTGGTGTGGAAGTTTGGAGAAGGTGTGCCAGCTCAACTGTCATCCTCATCATCTGACCGCGTTTCAAAATTACGAGGTCCATTCCAAAATAACCCTAGTGTTGCTTTGAAAAAGGACGTTAATATAACTAAAATAATTAGAAACGAATAAAAGAAAAGAAACATTGTTGATAATCATCATTTCATCATATTTTCGAATATTTAGAATTAAAAGTGAAAAAAATGCAGGCATGAAATTAAATTTGAAACATAATTAATACCAACGAAATAAATCCCTAATTGCCTGGCTCTGCATTTCAGAAATTAACAAAACTAAATTAATGAATTACTTGAGAAACCTGCGCCATTTTCGGAGCAATAATTATCAGTCGAAATTTTCTTTTGTATATCAGAATGCATTTATGCAGTAGTTTTGACAGTGAAAGGTAAAAATTATTTCGTTTGAGCCTCATTCGCTTAATTTTTTTGATTAAAGTAATGCTTTTAACACATTAACGTAATGAAAACTTTTTTTTTCTATTCTCTCAATAGTGGATATTGTTTTTAAATGACTTTTCCCATTATAATCAGCATGTAATTAAGGTTGAAAAACAAAATTGTGTTGGAAAAACAATAGAGGAAATACATAGATAATATAAGTGTAGTATGCCCCTCCCAACATTTTTAGTCGACTGCATATCTTTCATTTTATCGTTCTTAACATTAAAAACCATTCCTTTTTGTTTGGTTCCATCATTTTCATATTGCATTTAATTGTTTGTTTTGTTTGAAGAAATTGATTTTTTTTCTCTTTTGATTACTTATTTTAGTTAACAACAATTACTTACTTTCATATTGTCTTTGTTTATTTAATTTTACTCCTTACATTAACCAGCTGGAGTAGTCTCCTCAATACTTTCTCGCATACGCTCCAGTAAAGATGTTTTCTTGGTGAATCTCTTGTATGGCATTGGCGTACAACAATTACGAAACATTAACCTTTGGCATGAATTTACCGTTTTTGCTGAATTTAACATGTGATCCTTAGCACTTGTTTTGGCGTTAATCCCTGGTCAGCGGTCTGAGTATCCAAAAATCGAATTTGGATTTCAGGCACATTCTTTCAAGCCGATTGAAACAAAAATTTGATATTAAATTGCACTTAAAGTCCCAAAATCACGTATCAAATTTGATATATTTAAGTCATTGCGTTTTTGAGATATCGCGTTTACATATTCCTTAGACAGACAGATGGTCAATTCCTTGTTTGATTTCACTCAAAATTTGATACGTGTCTATAGTGCAAATATTAAATTTGTGCACCGAATTTTATACATCTAGCTCTCTTTATTTTGTTGTTATCGTGTTAACTTATATTTGAATAGCCAGGCAAACAGACTTCCTATGAAAAGATTTTGCTGAAAATTGATAGAAATCTACAAATTTGGTTTTAAGCTTGTATATCAATTTCAGTCGTCTTGCTAAAAGCGTTTTCGATCCATTGTCTCAGACAGATGGATATTTTCCGAAAATTTGTTTTTCGAACTCAGGAAGGTCTAAAACGTAGAGCTTCGCTAAAATCTGTAGTCTGAATTTTTGGATGATTGCTATACTCTCACTATACATAGTAAATGAAAAAGTAAAAATTTAGTTTTTATTAGTTGATAAACTTTCTCTAATTTATTTAATAATATTGTTCCCTATTTATATTAGAAACGCCGGTTTTCATATTATGGAATCAGTCAAATCTAAATCTTAGTAGCATTTTTTGAACTGATGATATATTAAGCTAACTTGACCTAAATTTTCCTCAATATATTTAAAATAATAATTAAAAATATTGAATCTGACTTCAGCCCCTATCATTGAGTTTGAGTTTGCATGTTGTTTCATATGAAAGTTCATGACTTCTACATATGTCGACAAGGGTCATCTACAGGTGGTTATCAAAATAATGGAAACACCTGTGAATAAAAGTGACACTTCATAAGTATTAAAATATAATAATAGCCACCAGTTATTTTTATAAATAGCAATGTATATATTCTGATAGTATGTGCTAACTTTATTTAATTTCTGTAATTCTCGGATTTTTTTTCAAAAGCTTAAAATGTCGTACCTCTCAGATTTTCAAAGATGCCAAATTATAGGAACCTTCTAGCTGGAGCAAGTGTGATCGAAAAATCCCAACTTTTAGGCTTTTCTAGAAGTACGGTGTCTAAAGCCATGGCAGCATTCACACAGCGCGGCAAGACAAGTTCGACAAAGCAAAATAGTGGGTGGAAAGAGAAGCTCAGTGAAAGAGACCGACGGGTATTGTAATATCTAAAAAGCGAACAACTTCAGCAAAAGTGACCGCAGAGCTCAATACGCATAAGAATAAGAACCCAGTGACAGGTATTATAATTAGAAGGCCCTTCATAAACAGAATATTTATAACAGAGCAGCAATTCCCAAGCCACTTGTTATTGATGCTAATGGTAAACGCCTTCTACAGTGGTGTCACACTCACAAAACCTGGTCGATTGATAAGTGGAAGAAAGTAATATGGTCTGACGAATCGTGTTTCATACTTTTCCCTACAACAAGAAGGGTACACGTTTGGAGGACACTTGCACAAGCGTAAGATCGTAATTGTCTCCTTCCAATTGTCAAGAATGGAGGTGGATCTGTCATGATATGGGCAGCCATGTCGTGGTTTTCTGCTGGACCAATCGTAACCCTGAAAGGAAGAATACCTGGGGAGAAGTATAGCGAAATTTTAGTTGACCAGGTCCATCCTATGATACAAACCTTGTTTCCTGCAAGAGGTAGAATTTTTCAGGATAATGCACCTATCCCTGCAGCGAGACTTGTCCAATCATGGTTTGATGAACATGAGGATGAAGTTAAACATCTGCTTTGGCCCGAACAATCATCCGACCTCAATATAATTGAACCGTTATGGTCTATTTTGGAGCCTTCAATACGGAATCGATATCCTCCACCGGCATCTCTCCCAGAAGTTTCACAATATCTCCTGGAAGAATGGTACAGTATTTCTTAACACTATTAACACTTGTATGAATCGATTCCTAGGCGAATCCAAGCTGTATTGCAAGTCAAAGGCGGTTCTACACCATACTAATAAAGGATTTTTTTTTATAAATTTAAGGTTTTATTTGGATAATCATCTGTATTTTCCTTTACCCTTCATTTTCAAGAGAAATTTAAAAAGCACAATTTCATGATATATTATTCTATATGGCGATAGCTTGTGACAAAATCGTCTGATCCATTTCGAAAACGTTTATTTCATATGAAAAACTCGTAACTTATATACATGCCACCAGAGATCTCAACCATTTTCCATTTTCGAGACAGATCTAAAACTGCTTCTCTGCTACGTGGAAAATCCTGGGACACAGTTCACCAGCCTCAATAATTGGAATAATCATAGCCGTTAGCCTTAAAAACTAAAATGATTCCGCCAATTTTCGTCGCCAACTTGAATTATAGGTAGCCATTTAGAAATTCTATATTACTATACAACTTTTACATATATTATTGTAACTATAATATTATTGCACTTTTCTTGTGACAAAATGTAATTTATTAAAGTTAATTGACTTGACTAAATTATTCTTATTTATATTAAACCGTCTTCAACGACTATATTAATGATATCGAATATAAAAGTGTCAACTAATTAAATGAACTATATCTTAACGAAAGTACTATTTTAAATCGTGAGTGCATTATAATGATAGAGCATTCTGGTTGTTTAGCCATGCTTGAAAAGTGACGAAATTAACTGGGATGAGAATTTTCGAAATCGATCCACTTCTTGAATTTGGGGACTCTGTCTAATTTTTAGAAATCAAGATCTCTCGAGAGCGGTGATAAAGGGGCAGATGACCTATAATGACTTTTCTTTCAAATGAAAATAGGAAAAATCGGCATATTAGATATTAAGTAGTTGTGACTTTAGAATTCTTTTAAGAGTTTTCCCTAGAGAGAATGTACACTATAGTGCTTTATTAATATTTCTCGGAAATGGATGAGGCTTTAGCTTACCATCAGTGGTATTAATTTCATATGAAATCCAAATTGGCAAATCAATACAAGATGTAAAGTGAATAGTTCTGCCAAATTATTTTAAATGTATCAGTGATGGGCGAGCAACTGGTCATCGAAGGAGGCACTATATTAATAAATAGAAAAAGTTCAATACGTTTTTGAATTATTGTGTTCATAGACAGATAGAACAATAAATATATATAATTATAAAAATGTGTTTTTTTGGACTCATGAAGATCTGTAACGTGGAGACTAGTTAAAAGCCTTGCTGAACATTATTTTTGTGGTTTTTCCAGCGTGAGTTATTGTTATTATTTGATTATGAAGACAAAAACGCCCACACAAAATTTTGTAGGATTTTTTCCGTGACAAGATTTTAAAATAATTATGCAAGAACCTTGTGTACAGCCTTGTTGTTGCTGCCAACAAACGGGACCTTGAGCTGTTTGCATGATGACTTGCCATTCTGTGAGAATGTCTTTTGAGTCTCCTTGGTATTTGTATTAAAATTTATGCTATATAAGCATCTGCGGTTGACGCATATTGAAGATGGTCGAAGGCACCATGGACGTCTAAAGCAATGACTAATTTTATGGTTCTAGAATCTTTTATTTTTTTTCTAGTAGTTGGAGAATTGCGTCGTATATTGAACAGAACTCCTTGAAACTGAAATGATCTGGGTGTTGAAGTTGATTAGTTTGAAAATGTTGGTTAATTTATAAAGCAAGACATTCTCCAAGTTTTTATCTAGGATTGGGAGAAAGAAAATTGGCCCATAGCACTTTATGTAGGTGATTACTTTTCTGTTTTATGGAATACAGCAATGACCCCTGATTAAAGGACGATAGAAAATGGAGTCGGTGGCATCTGTAAACTTTTTCTCATATACTTTTCAATAAAGGTCTTATCCCCTTTCAGCAACATAAAATTGAGGATCTTGGATAAAGTCGGGAATAACTGTCTAACAATTGATATGAAATTTCGATTGATTATGATTTGATCATTAGTTACTTGAATGGAAAATCGGAGAACAAAGATAACCCCATATAAAAAAAAATTAATTTTTTTCACTGTATAAAGCATTTTTTTTCTTTTGTAGATTTAAATTGGTTCAATTTAGTGAGATTAACTTTACATAGCATTTCTCTAAAAAGATATACCTCTAAAACCGACGTAATATGTTTTAAGTCATGTTTTGATATTAAACAAGGACTATTTTGAGACTAAATTCATGTTTCTTGAGCAAAGGATAAGAATAAGAACGGCATTCTGACTGTGTACACACTATCCAAATTTTCACATTTCAAAAATGGAGACCGTTCAACATGTAACAGCAAAGTGCACCAAGTTTCACATACGTGATTGGTATTTGATGGAATTAGGAGTCAGAACCAACTCTCTTATCCTTAATTAATCTTGGCTTTAACGACAGATCATTGTGTTCAGTAAAATTCATTTAAAAACTAAAGGAATAAAAACAAATTAAGAACCTTTCAGAAATGATTTTGATTGAACGTAAAGCAAAGTGAAATATAAACAAAACAACAACAACAAAATGAGGATATAGATAACAAATTGTAGTTTATTTCTTTTAAAGAGCATAGCACGATAATCTCTTACATTTTATAAAAAATACATATACATTTTCTTAACTGAAATAAAGCTTAATATTGATCACATTTTATTTCCTTAAGCAAATATATGTAGGTTAAATTACCCGTAATTCGTGCAATATATACATTTAAAACAATACATAGCTTATACATTATTTACATTAAATACAATAAATGCCGTCGACTTTTCATTGATTCTCTGATTTAAAAAAAATCTGTTAGGAGAAATTAATTTAAAATAAACGTTTGCAAGAAATCGTTTGGTTATTTTTTTAATGTCTCGCATATTTTATATTCTGTTATCGTTTGAGAATAAATTAATTTTTTGATGTGTAAAAGCAATTCACAGAAATGACTTTAAAATATGTTTCGATGAATAGGGAAAATATCTTAAAACATTGCATTTCAGTATGAATTAAAACTTAATCGTAACTCTTTACTTAAAATTCTCATCAAGCACTAGCTAATGTGGAATATTTCTAATTATGGAATTACAGGAATGAATTGCTTTTTAAATTTATTCTATTCTTGCCATTATTTCATTTCAACCTAATTTATTTATTGAATAAATTAATCCTTTCTCTAATATTTTACTTAATTATCTTTTAATTTTCCTTCATAAACTTAAATTAATTTTTTTTTCTTTCTTATACTTTGATATTTGTAAAAATAAAACGCATTACCAAATACAGTTTTGTATGGTACTTGTATATTAACCGCATGCCAGCGATTTACCGCCAAACAAACAAACAAACACTAAAAATATGTTTATTGGAACCATCTATCAATTACCGAAGACATCATTTGTTTATTGATTACGTACACTAAAGATATGCAGTTAAGCCTAAAATTTACCAGTGGCTTGCTATTAAACCTAAAATTTGTCAATGGAATGGTATTAAGCCTAAATTTGCCAATGGCATGCAATTAAACCTAAAATTCGCCAATGGCATGCGTTTAAGTCAAGAATTTTCAATTAATATGTGGTTAAAATACAAGTACATATCGCACTGTAATAGAAAAAGATTGTTTTGAAGAGACTGCAATAAGTTATGACCATTAACTTTAAGAATTTAACTTTACAATATCATCCCGTTTCGATTACAATTGAATCAATCCAGAAGCATAAATATCTCTTCTTCCCGTTTGGCCAATAGCATCTTGTTAACAGTGTACATATACATACACACACTCTTCTCTCCCAAAGAAGATTGACCAATGAAACTGTTCGCATTATAAGCTCTGAAAAACAGTTCCTTTTTATTATCCACGTGGTCATGTATGGCCTCGGCCACTGTGGTAACTTCTTTCTTATTTCTAAAATCCGGCGTATAGAACAAGATCGCACCTCCTGTAGCCAATTTGAGGCTTGATGGACGAGTAGACCTGGTGGTACACTTGGCTTTGATAATGGGCACGATGCCACTGAAGACGAGTTCCTTCGCTTTTGCCCATGCCACGTCAATTTCCGTCATGGTGCTGCCGGGATTGGGGTGTGCGTCGTCGCAGAGCATCATCCACACACCAATGTTGTATGGATCAAAGGGGAATTCCTTTGGACTGCAACAGTGCAGCCACTTTCTGTTTGTCACCAGTGACGGATGTCCTTCGTTGTGGCACATAGACATGGTCGGTAACTTGTCCTTGCGAACACCTAAAGAGAGGCTTAAAAATTAGTAATTCTGGTCATTGCAAAGTAGAGTTTTATTTCGAATTACAAACTTCAATTTAAGCTGTCCGACTAGGTTGAAGACACGAGTTTTGAAGAAAATTCGCTTTTTACTTTTTGCAGTTTTAAAAAATAGCTCTACTTTTCTGTTTCCAGTGATATCTTTATTTAGTCTCTCTGTCAATTAGAAGAAAAGTAACAGCAAACTACTAACATGTAAGAAAGTGATGCTTATTTAAATAATATATAAAAATGAATTTTTGTTTGTTCATCTTATATGCGCTGCTGTACCGTTCAGTTGATTGCGATGAAACTTTACCAACTTATTGCTTGCACTTGCGCGAAGGTTCTAGAAATAGTACAATAATTATATCTAATAAATAAAAATGAATGTTTTTATTTTATGCGCTGCCGATAGTGATATCTATAAAACTTTGCTAACTTATTGCTTTGAACCAAGAAAATCCATATTTTTCACATGGCCAGTTGCAAGTTGGGTGCTCATGAATCGGAAAGGCAAGGAATTTGTTTTTGCTGAAGACGGAAAAAAAAATTCTACTCCTGAGGTATACTTGAAAAATAAAGTAAAAAACAAAAAACAAATTTATATTCTCCTTTATTTTTCATTCAATTTCATCGAATGTATTGATTGTCGACAAGAAAATAAATATAATTTTTTCTATCATTCTAATTAAATATTATAAAATAGCTATTTCAAATTTCAAACGATATATCCAAAATTATTTCTCCTGCGGCAACAATGCGCCGGGTACCAGCTAGTTAGCAATAAAAAAACTTCAAATGCATTTTCTGAAGAACGAGTTTCTATATAATTCTACTGTGCGACTGTCGTCATATTTAAAAAATAATCAAGATATCTTAATGAAATTTATAATTAGTTAATGCTATGCAAAATAAGTTATGTTATACAGAATGTAATGAACTATGGATGTGATGTTGAATGATCTAGAAATGAATTTAGGATTGTTTATTGTAAATAATGTTGAAAAAAGCTCCAAAATTTCATAGATAATTTCATATATTACATACAAAAACTTGTTACACTTATTTTTGAATATAATTCTTAGGTATAGTTAGTTACATTCTAAGGTATGTTACACATGTAATGTTAAAAATGAAAAAAATGTAACAATTTTTTTTTCTCTAGAACAATCTTAGTTTTTGTAAATATATGCAAAAATTTATATCAAAATATGCTTTTTCTTCAAAAGCTACATATATATTTAAATAATTTTACTTTTATTCACAATTTAATCCGTATATTAATAAAAATCATCATATAAATATTAAATAATTCGTTCCTATGAAAAATCTCTAAACGTAATAGGATACCTTAAGAAACGTTAGACGCTCATTAATTCGAAATTGCACGTACCTAGTAGTCCGTTGTTCTGGGAGAAAAACATTAGAAGGAAAACCAGTCACTGCATGCAGATGTCAATGACCTTGATAGCATGTAAACAATAAAATTTTAAATTGTATTTTGCAATTAGCCTTCTTAATTAATTAGTTCGTCCAGAATATTGGTTTATGGAATACATTTACTTAATATGGAATACATTTACTTAAAATCTGTTTTTGGATAAGGCTGAAAAATATATATTTAATGGAATCAATTAAATGTCTGTATAGTTTTTTTCCTTGGAAATATAAACATTTCTTAATACTTAGCATAGAATTCTGAACTTAGAATGACATTCACTTTTATTTTTTTCACAAATTAACGGAAAGTTTCTTTTCTCTCCGACGTAATTCACGAGTTAAAGCTTTAAAAGATGATTCATATCTCCTATTACCTAGTATATTTCAATGAATAATTTTCCTGGAAAAAGTGGTTTATTTCGTAATGGATTTATTTATTAAATTTTATTACGTGGAAAATTTTATGAATGAAAAATAGTAAACATTAACGCCAAAAGTATAGATTATGATGTCATAAAATTGAAAAATATTATGATAAAGAGAGGAAATTGAAAGAACAAACGGTAAAATAATTTGAAAATCTAACACGTTTTTAAATAATAATTGTAATATTCTTTGTCCTTTTTTAAAATATCTGTATTCACTATTTAAGTTATTTTTTGTACATTGCTGTATCGCTTATATAAAACTGAAATAATTTCTTAATGCTTATAGCTCAGAATTCATCTGACTCTTTCGTCATAGAACCCTTATAACTGCGAAATAATGAAAGATTCATGAAAACTTTAATTTCTTATTTTTTTTTAAGGCAAGTGACTACGATGAAAAACCATTATTTTCATAGATGTTTTATAATCTTTTTTATGCAAAGATTAGAAAGAAAGATTAGATTAAATTAAAAAATATAACAATTTTTGAATGTTTTTCAAAAAATTATTTTCGAGCGTAGTCACACACCGTAAATAAACTTTTCAAGGAATTTTTAACTTCTTATGAGATGAACTGAAAAAGTATTTTTATACCAAAAGATACATTTGAAAAAAAATGATAAACTAATGTTAGATATATTGAATAATTAAGTCATGGTAAAATTTCCCGAATGAATAAATTTAGGAAGTTTGTTGCAAGAAATGAAGGATGCGTGCAAAATATAAAACAGGATTTATCAATGCAAAGCAGCTTGCGTTCATACATTATTCAGTAGAATTTACAGCGGTTAAAAGGTAAGATCTGAAAAATAATAAAAGCGTATCCTAAGAAAATACAGTAATTGGAAAATTCATGCAGTCTCTCAAGGTTGCTTTTTATAAAATGTAGCAATAATTTGTTGTTTTAAAGCAAATCACAATGCTGCATATTTTTAGATGTAAACGATATCTTTTTCCCTTTCAATATTTAAAGAAAATATAATTTTTTTTATAAAATTGATTTTGAATTGGATATATCATTATGATAAATGGATTTCCATCAAGCAAGCTGTAGTCAGACGATTTTATGCTGAAGTTTTTGGATATATGCCATTTTTTATTCACTTCAGATATTTGTTTGTGCTTAGTCAATATATTTAAACAGTGATAATTTTCTAAATTTTAAAACATATTTTTGCTTATTTTTTAGTATTTGGAAGGAATAATATGTTTAAATTTTTTATGACACCTAACAATATAATAAAAGAATTGCAATAGCATTTTTCTTATCCATAATAGCATTTTAATGAAAACAAATCCAATTCACTTGAATTAACAGCATTAATTGGATATTATTTTTACAAACCTTCATATTCCTTATGTAGAAAACGATACTTTTTTTCATGTTGATTAATTTTAATTTCAATGTTGTTTATGATTGTTTAGCTTAATTAGAAGAGAATAAACATCAAATTTTAGGGGTGGATGACAGAGATTTAGGGGAATAAGGATTTTATATAAAATGCATATACTGTTAAAATTTTAAATTTAAAAATATTTTGCCGAGGAAACCATTAAGACGAAGAAACACAAAGTATTTAATTGAAAATTTTAACCACTATTAATCCCCTTGAATCAATGGTAGCCAAAGATGGCTGGTAAGAAATATTGTTATAAAATATACTTCGAAAATTTAAAAAAACTTAAAGAACGTTTTTATCAATAACTTCTATAAATTCTTTATACGATAATTTAATGTTTGTAATTAAATTAGTAATTTAAATAAATAAATAAGGTTAAAGCCATAAATGTTTAAGAAGCATAAGGGAAAAGTCTCCATTTTAAGCATTTCGAATGGAAAGTTTTGGAAAATGACGTAAATAAAAAGAAAAATGTAGCAAGTTATTTTTATATGATCTAATTAATTAGATTGGTTTCATTTTTATTAAGATGCAATTTGTAACAAATTTCATATTCACTTCCTATAATTTCAAAATTTTTAAACTTATTCAATCTTATTGACAATATATTATTTTAATATTTTATGAACGTATTTATCAACTAATCGGAAAATTTAATTGTATTTTGATTGCGTTTAGTGACGTCATCTTTTAATGAATCGTTGAAAAAAGGATTTCAAGATTCCCTAATTTTTTACAATCTATACTTATAATAAAGCTCAATGTGTGTGTGTGTGTGTGTGAGTTTTGGCGCTCTACAGGCCAGACCATTCAACCTACAGCTACCAAATTTGGCACTTGTATATCTTGGAGGCCCGGAAATGTGCACCTCGGGGTTATTTTTTCGAATTTTTAATTAGAATTTTATTTGTTTAAAAATAAAGCGAAATTTTGGCGTGTTTCTGCTATAACTTCCGAAAATATTACCGCACAAAAAAGATTTTTACATGAAGTTAAAGATCAAAAATTTATCTTTTAAATGATACCAATGTTTTAACCTTAAAATTATATTTCTATTTTTAATGAATTTTTAAATAAATATTTTAACTATATTTTTCAACAATTTTTTTCGTACAAAATGTAAATAAAAGCTGCACGAGCACGTTTCGCATTCATGGGAAAAAATTAGCTTTTTTCAAAGTGTTGCCATCACATTGATTAAAGCTCTAATTAAAAATAAATTAAATCTTTTTGGAAATGAAATCTGCAAAAATATAATTTTCGGCACGTGTTTGTAGGAAATGAAACAAATGTGAAATATTATGTTTTCTGAAAACTAAAGTCAAGAAAAATTATTTTATGATCTTTTACACACTCTATATTATTAATCCAATAAATCAGTTTTATTTTAAGGAAAGTGTTGTTTAATATGGACAGGATATCCATTCAAATCAGGGCCACACAGCTAATTTGTAAACATTTACTAAGACACAGATCTTCTAAAATGATCTAAATGGAAAAGAATTATATTTTATGTAACTTGATTCAATAAATGCTCTAATAAATAACGAATTTTTGATTTTGCATAAAGCTTCTGCTGTGGAAATCAAGATTAACAAAATGTTCTTGAAAGACAAAGAGTTAATTTCCAATCAACTAAATCAATCAATTAAACTGACTGATTTATGAAAATTTGAATATCACTATTCAATAAAAAAAGAATAATTTTAGATTTTCCATCGATCGTTTCAAAGAAAATACGCCAATGAGCGCGCAGGTTTCTCAAGATTAATTGGCCTAAGATTATGAAAATGTTGAGTTTTTTTTTTTTTTTTAAATTTTTAACATTTAAAACTTGATGAATCTGTCTTTGTTGATCGTGGAAAATAGAAACATTCATTTATTTATTTAAAATTTGGTGTGTCCAGAATATTTCTCAAAATATGATACATTACTGCATTAAATTTAGACTTCATAATTTTTGAAATATATTTATAGGCTGGAACAAAATATTATTTACTTCATTTCAATCCTTTTGAAAGCAAAACTAAAAACTGAATTTTATGCTGCATCTGAGAACTTTTGTTGAATTATTCTTTGAGATATTACATAAATTATGAAAAATATTTTGTAGTTCACATAAGACTTACATACCGAGCGATTCTGTTTGCAATACTCATATTCAATAATAATAAATAAATAACAATAAAGATGATAAATAAAATAAAACGCTTGGTTTCATTAAAAAATATCTTTATATTAATTGCAATTTCATTATTTCCACTTTAAATTAAAGTTGAAGTTTTACCGGAAATGACAACAAATTAGCAAAATATAGATAGTAAATTGAACGCAACGATCTAAATAACAATATAAGTTTGGTATGACTATCAAAATTTGAAGATTAAAAATGTTTTGTTTGAGAATCTATTAAGAGACCAGATACTTAAAATATTTAATTGAAAATTGTAGCGAGCGGTAATACTGGCGAAACGGCTGGTCGCCAAAGGCGGCTAGTTAATAATAAATCAAATACGAAAGTAAAATAGTAATTAAAAACTACTACTATTTATACTAATAAAAATTTAGTTTTGGAACTGTTTTTATTATTTTTTACTATTTTCTCAATAATTAACATTCGCTAAAGCAGTAAAACTTCGCACATATTTTGGAACACATTAAAATTCCATTTGTTAAATACTTCTCAGAAATAATACTTATTTATTAATATTATTTCAATTTTTATTATTTTCAATAATTATTTTATGAACATTCTATTTTATTACATTCCAAAGACGTATGCAATTTCTAGGAACATATACAAAAATTCTTCATGTTTAAAGACTTAACAATAAAATTTATAAAGCACACTACTTCTAAAATAACTATTTACTAATATGTTTCTTTACCTTTTTTTTATAATAGGTAAACGAAATAAATGAATATTGTTAATCTTTTCTCTTTAATAGCAAATTTTATAAGAACTTTAAAATTCTAACTATTAAAAATTAATAAAAACCTCACACTCATCCTATATCAAGTTTTATATTGTAATTGAGTGATCAGCGATTTCAACTTTTAATTGATTTTAAATAATCAATAAATGATTAATTTTAAATAATAATTGAATATTAAATAGCTAGTAAATGATTAAAATTATAGACTAATTTTATTTTTGATTTAAAGGAAGCAAAATTAAACCTTTAACCATAAAATAAAATGAAAAATTATAATTTTGAACGAATTTAATGTACATTTTCGAATCACTTTAAAATTGAATTCTATACAGTTTATTATATATTAATAAATCCGTTTTAATTCAAAAATTATACACAAAATTTAGTTTTCAAATGTTTTACGGTATTCCTTATGCACATCTTACTTATTTTCTCCCAATAAAGTAAAAAAAAAAATGAGTATTCCTAGTATTTTTATGCAGTTTTTAATGGAAGAGAATCTTGTCTAATCTTACAATATTCCAAAAATAATGTTACCGTCGTAATTGTCTATCTGCTCATTTTTTTACAACTATGAAATCTGCCATTTAGTTTCATAAAAACGCTCAAATTTCTGCCAGTTGCTATCTTTAATAAACATAGTTAAACGTTTTATGTTGTTTTTGCAGATGGATGTAAAAATTTTGCCTTTCATTATACCATTTGAAGAATATTTACATCGGATAATTTTTTTTCAAAAATGTTAAACTTAACATCCAATTTTAAAAATAAAAATTCGATATTGAATACTCACAAAAAGTTTCACACAATTTTAAGAAGCATATGTAAACAAAGAATTTTATATTTTATGACATTTTTTTGCAAGAATATTACTGATATCCATATTACCTAGCGATACAATTTTGCACCTGTTATTCCATTCCAAAAATAATGTGTAAATCATATTTTAATTCGTCTATTTTGCATTTGCTTAAATGTGTTATTCTATTTCTCATAGCAGTGTTTCGAAGCTCATTAAAACTCTTAAATAATAGACTTAAAATTTTCCGCAGTATTTCGAAAATCAAAAATTGTTTTTTGTCATACCATCCTAAGAATTAAGGTGCTATCTGAGTTATTTATTAAAGTTGTTTACGACTATATTTCAGTTTCACAATGAGAACATAACGCTGTTTGTTAATAATCCTTATGAATGCTCACAAAGCTTTTTCGTAACTTTTTTTTAAATCAAATACAAAGCTTTTTTTTTTATGAAGCTATTTCAAAAATAATGTTACCATAAATGTAACCTACCTAATATTCTGCATTTATAAAAATCGTGAAGCAATATAATGCAAGCAAATGAAAAAAAATGAAAAACATTTTTTTCGCTATCGAAGGAAGATAAAATTGTTATAATAATTTTCAATAAATACATTTTATTTTGTACATGTAAAATTTATTATTCATTTCTGTAAGCAACAAGACATATCCCATAATTTATCTAAGAATATTTTTGTATTTCGTCAAGAATATTTTTGTATAACGTGCCGCACAATTTTTACAAGGAAAATAAAACTTCTAGTTTCACCACTCTAGAATAATTTTCCTGCTATATTTATAAATACAATTTTGCTGGAGTAAAATTTATTATTCTATATTATTTCCTCAAGGCAACATAATTCGTGGACATTATTAATCGTTATTAAGTTTCCATGCAGTTTCAAACAATTTTTTAGTAGCAAGTTTTAAAGTTTTTTAAAAAACTTGTTAATTGAAGTTTTTTCAAGAATGATATAATAATTTATCAATCTATTTAGTCCTGTAAAATTTACTGTTTATTATACAAAGAAATAAAGCGCAGATCATCATTAATCTTAGTAAAATTGTCCAAAATTCTTATTTATATAACAGTTTGACGCAATTTTTAGAAACAAATACGAAATTCCGTTTATTACTATATATTAAAATATATTGTTACTATATATTAAAATATAATATATAAAATATATTACTATATATAAAAAATATTTTTAAAAATATATTGCTATTATAATTTTTTTCTACATTTATTTTACATCTTTAAAGTTTTCTAATTTCAGAAAACGGCTTAATGTATTTAAGGGCTTTTAATGAATATTCCTCAAACTTTCGCGCATTTTTTGCAGGTAAAAGTAAACATTTTACTTTCTGATACCTTCTAAAAACTAACTAATATAATTATCTAACAACAATATTTTGGGCCTAAAAAATTTACTATTCAGTTTCCCGAACTATTGCATTAGTAATTTTAATGAATATCGCTATAACTTTTAGGCAATTTTCAATTCCTTTGAATTTTGGCTTTCGTTTATTCGTTTATTTGGCTTTCGTTATTAATCAACCTTACTATCAAACTACACTATTTTGCATTTGAAAAATTTACTATTTGATTTCACAAAACACAATTCATTAGCGATAATAATGAATTTTTAAAAATTTTTCGTTAATTTTTGTATTTAATTGCATAAATTCGACCTTTCATCATATCATTCCAAGAAACATGTCGAAATAATTATCTACCAAAACTATTTTGCAACTGCCAAATTAATTTTTCAGTTTCGTAAAATAGTTTTACATAAGTCATTATTAGCTTTAATAAACATTCTTAAAATTTTTCAGTAGTTTTTATTTTTAAATGTTAATATTCTGCCTACTCTTGTATTATTGTCTCACATAAGAATAAAATATATTAATCACATAACTTTCTAAAAGAATTATTTCATTTGTAAAATTTACTATTCTATTCCACAAAAAACTTCTTATTAGTACACTTACTGAATATATCACAAATGTTTTGGCAACCTTTGGAGGTAAATACAAAGAACAAAAACCCTCCTTTCGTTATACTATAACAAAAAACCAATCTATAAGGTTTTGCATCTGTAAAATTAGATTTTCAGTTTCATAAAACAATTTTACACAATTCATTATTTGCCTTAGTAAATATTTTTAAAATTTTTCAGTAGTTTTTATATTTCATGTAAATATTCTGCCTACCATTGTATTACTATCCCATATAAGAAAGAAATACATATCCGCATAATTCTAAAGACATTATTTTGCATTTGTAAATTTACTGTTCGATTCCACAAAAGCGCTGTTTTATTAGTACATTTAAAGGAATATTATTCAAATGTTTTGGCAATTAAAAAAAACACACAAAAAAAGCAGCAACATTTTTTTATACTATACCAAGAACTATTCTATAAGTTTTTGCAACTGTGAAAGTTGTCATTTAGTATCACAAAGCAATATACAGAAACATTTTCCCTGACTTTAAAAACATACGTTAACGTACCTCACGTGCAGTGACGGCCGTGCTTCCGTTACAGTTTGCGCTTTAAAAACCCGACATTCGCACACATCATTGGTTGCTCCAGCGGAGATGATCGTAGCCTCATTTGAGCGAAAAACAGCTCACCAATGAGTTGATTACCTGCAACAGTTAACACCAAGAAAGTGCTGGTACCTGTCGCAATTCAATTTCTTCCATTGCAGACTCATTTTTTCTTTTCCCTTGACCTTAGCGAATTCTGGTTTTTTTTCCCCTGGTCTGGGCCTCATCAAATGTAGGTCGGGGCAAAAAGCAAATAAAACCAATGTGTGTCCCGGATAGAAAACAAGTTGTGAAAAAGAATGCAGTTCATCGTCAGATCGTACAGTGGTTTATGAAGTGCGCGCCGAAAACTCGCGCTTCTGAAGAGTTGTTTTTGAAACAGTGGCGTTGCTAACTGCCCGCCATTTCACAATGCCAGCTACTGTTTTTTTAATGCTTGTTTCAGAGCACTTTGCTTAATTTTTTTGTTTGTTATTTATAAATTAGAAATGTAAAGATTATTCTTTGTTATCAATATTAGTTATCTATATATATATGCCATGATATTTCTCAATCTAAATTAAATCCTAGTTAATTTCCTAAATTTTATTTTAATTTCATCCGTCTTCACTTAATTCTAAAATTTCTTCGTATTTCCTGTTTGTTCCAATTCCACCTTTCATTTTTAATTATTGCTATAAAAGTTCTGTGAAAATGCTTAAATAAGCGGTTCTTACGCCCCTTAGTGAAGGGGATAAAACCTAAACAAATTCTTTTAAAAGATGCCTATAATTCCCTAACCTAAATCGGCACATGTAAAGAAAACCCTATCAGAATCTCATGGTATATAATGACCGGAGAAAACTATTTCATTCTCTTTCGCTCTTGTGTCGTGAATGAATTAGGATTTGATTTAGAGATATCATTACACACACACACACACACACATACACACACACACACACACAAATATATATACATAAATTTTTGTACGTTTTTCAGATAATTTTACTTTTTCTATGAATATGAAAAGCTTTCCAAAAATTACAGATGAGATAATATAAAGCTCGCGCTTCCGAAGAGTTGTTTTGAAGCAGTGGCGTTGCTACCTGCCGCCATTTCACAATGACACCTCTTTTTAATATTTATTTCAGTGCACTTTGCTTGTTTTTTTATAGTAATATCTTGTAAGCAACAGCTCTTTGCTGTTAATATTAGTTATTTTTTAATGCTTTTTTGTACGTTTTTTTAGTGTATAGATAATTTTGAGTATGAAAAGTACAACAAAAACGCCTGATGAGATATTATAAAACTCGCGCTTCCGAAAAGTTGTTTTGAAGTAGTGGCGTTGCTACCTTCCGCCATTTCACAATGCCAGCTCCCTTTATTAAATATTTATTTCAGAGTACTTTGATTATTTTTGATAAATTAGAAATATTTTGTAAATAATTTCTCTATGTTTTGTAGTTCTTGAACTATATAAAGAAATCCGCTCATTTAAGGAGATTTTTGTAGTTACTTTAATGACGCAGTTAATAAATAGTATTTCGAAAATAATTGAAAATTTCATTTTGTTTATAACCCTCAAATAAAAAATGAAAATAATAAAATAAAAATGAAAATTATTTATTAGTTCAGAGACAAAGTAATAAATTTATTTATTTAACCTCAAGATATTGAACAAGATGCAGATTAATTTTTCAAAGGGATTCTACATAAAACGATTGGGTCTATTTATTTTTCAGAGCAATAAACAAATCTTTGTATTAGATGAATAATTATGCACCATATTACTTTTCCGTAGTCAAAGGGTTAATAACTACACTTTTTTATAATACGCTATAATTTTAATTTGAAAAAAAAATCCACTAAAAATAAGCTTTAGATCCTCCTGGGTAAAAGTGTTATCAGATTAGTTCTTAAGAAATATACTAAATATAACAGAATGGAAATCTTACTTGTTTTAAAGTGTATTGGAAATAACCAATCCTTCATTAAACGGACAAAGCAGCCTTTTAAACTCGACTTCTTCAAAAGAACTGCTCCAAAATATCGCATACATCCGAAACAAAGTTTCACCATACACAATTCAGTCGTTAGAGCAATTATATTTCGTTCCATCCTATGGATGTACCATAGCGAGAATGGGATTGCAAAATTTTTAATGATCAGGTTTTGCAACTTCAAATGGTCTGTGTATTAACTTTGTACCTTTGAGGAAAATATCATCATGTAAGTCTAATAACAAAAATTAATAATAATAAAAAAAGAAACTGAAATAGCAACAAATGACAGAGTTCATTCCTTGATTGAACAATATAATATTTTTTTTAAGATGGAATTCAACTTGGCGCAATGGATGGGAAAGTGTAGAACTCTTGAATTAAAAAAAAAGCTATGTCTGTCTAATAATAGGAGGAAATGAATTTGCTATGTTTGAGGAAGTGATGACTATTTTTGTAGCGCAAATTATTTTTTTAATCGATTTATGTTCTGAAAAGCTCAATGCACCTTCAACATATTGAGAAGTGAATCGCTTTGATGGTGGTTCGCAATTATTCAAAAAAATTCTTTTTGCATGTTGAAATCGTATTTTAAATTTTATTGAATTTTCTCAGAGTTCCAAAAATGCTGCAATCTAAGAAATGAAACTTGTATTTTTATTTAAACATCAGGTAATCATTCAGATATATATTTTCAGATGTTGTGTTGTTGTTCATATATAACTCTGCTTTATATTTTATTCACAGAGTGTAGGTCCAGATTTAAAACAAAATTTAATCTTAACGGCTTAATAATCTAGCTTCCTTAAAAATTAATCTTAGATTTCTTAAATAATTTCTATCTTAATCTTAAACTGTCTGCTTTTTATGAAAAAGTTCTGTCAAAAATCTTAAGGTAGATTATATATTTAAAAAAAATGAATTTTTTATAAGATATTACTGATACATAATAAAAATGTTCTACTTTATTTCTCATAATATCAGCTGTAAGTTTATAAAACTTCTTTCTTGCGTTAAGAAATAATAATTATTTTTTCCCATTTTATTAATAAAAAAGTAAAAGTTTATTTACAATCATGCGTTTTTTCCAACTGATTCAATAAACTTTGTAAACAAACAATATTTACACAAATAGAAAATAAAATATGGAAACTGAAATGAAATTTTATTGAATTTTCTCAGAATTCCTACAAGTGAAACCTTAATTTTTATTTAAACATCACACGATAATTCAGATATATATCTTCAGTTGTTGTTTATTTATAACTTTAAATTATTTACAGAATGCAGGTTCAGATTTAAAATAGCATGTAATTATAGCTGTGTACGCAAATAATTTCTATCTTAATTTTAAGCTGTCTATTTTTTTTAATGAAAAGTTATGTCATGAAATCTTGAAAATGAACTATGTTCAAAGGAATTGAATTTTTAAAAGATAGTGACTGGATATCAAAAAGAAGTTTTCTGCTTTATTGTTCATAATATCAGCTGTAAATTTATAAAACTCAAGTCTGTGTTAGGAAAAAATTGGTTATTATTTTTTTTTTCCTTTTTATAATAAACAAGTAGAAGTTTAGTTACAGTATTGCAAACCGAAATTACAGTCAAGAGATGAAATTTTTATTTATTTTTATTTAAACATTATATATATCTTCAGTTTTTGTTCATATAAAACTTTTTTTATATTTTATTTATAGAATGTAGGTCCAGATTTAAAATAATATTTAATTTTTCCGAAATTCGTAAATAATTTCTATCTTAATTTTAAACTGTATGTTTTTTTATGAAAAGGTTGTGTCAGGAAATTATGAAAGGTAGATTGTGTGAAGGAATTGAATTTTTACAAGATATTGGCTGATACCAAATAAAAATATTAATCTGCTTTATTTCTGCATAATATCATCTGTAAGTTTATGAAACTCATCTCTTCTATTAAGAAATAATTAGTTATTATTTTTTATTATTATTAAACAAATAAAAATTTAGCTACAGTCATGTGTTTTGTCAAACTGATTCAATAAACTTTGTAAACAAATATTTACCCAAATTGAATATAAAATATGTAAATTGAAATGAAAAATCTACTATTCATTTTTGCATTGTCTCACGAGAGCCATTAAAAGACTAAAAAAGATTCGATTCTTTAGTCCCAAAAATTATGGAATAATAATCTTTTAGTCTTGCTTCATTCGCCTATCTTGACTTCATTTGGCTAAATTGCATTGGCCGCCACAATTGGGTAACAATGTTTTTTATCACGTAATTTACAAAAAGAATGTTTTAACTACAAAATATTATCATGCTTAAAATAACACTCCACGTTTTGAAAAAAGCAGATGCATTCATTATTAATAAACTGAAAACAAATCTAATATTTATTTTAGTTTAATCATAAGGAAACTAATAAAAATAGTCAGACTGATTATATCATAATCTTACTATTCTGTTGCACATAATTATATGCGAGAAAAACATTGTTAGAAAACTGTGTTTAAAGCTAATTTTGAAAAGAAATATTATTTTATTAAATAAAAATTGTACCGTATCAAAATTGGTATGACTAAAAAGTTAATGTTTAGGAATTTTAAAATGGAGCAAAAATGTTTTATTGATGATGATATGCTCAGAAGTTATTGAAGAAAATATTAAAATTTCGATTATTTTTTAATAAAAAACCTAATACAATTAGAAACACAATTTACTTAGGAAACACTACACAAAAAGTAATTGCTAGAAATATTTGGTAGCGTTAAATCAAACAATCTATCCTATAAAACGTTTTCAACAATCTTTGAAACGTGATGAAATTTAGAGATCGTAAAATTTACTCTATCTAAATTCATAGATAGATACTATAAACACAGTATCATATTAAAATAATAAATTTTTGTTTGAATTAAGTCTTGTCATGAAGTATTAAATTCAGCTCAAATATTATCAACTTAATGAATAGTAAATAATTTATACTTAATTCTTTCGAATTTAAGTTGGTCTTGTATTTAGCTTTACAATTCAGTTCTAATTACAATAATATTATGGTTTCATAAGTGATAACTTAAATCAGACGATGAATAATTATAGATTTTTCTATTAAATTTATTCTCAAATTCAATATCGAATGTTGTTTAAAATACAAATTTAATTTGTATGTCGAATCTATAAATAATAAATATTTTTTATATATAATAACAAATATTTTTTATATTATAAATAATTTTAGATCATCGGATTGAATTTTGTGTAAATAAAGTTTTGTAAATCTGAAATTACTGCACAGATGTCTATTGATCTTATTAAACTGAATTTTTGTTTATTTGGTGAAGAATGACAAATTACAGTTCTACTGAAAATTAAAACCAAATAGAATACTTAAATACATTTAATTTTGCCTTTCTATTTTTAGGTTCAATTATGAATAATTAACATTAATAAACACGATCCTTTATTTAATAATAAGCCTTTTCGGTTTAAATTCAAACATTAGGATTAATGAGTTTGAATCTTGTTTAGATGAATTTTATTAAAAAAATGAACTTATATCACTATTAACTGAGTCAGCCTAAATAAAACGCCTTATTATATCCATTGTTTTTCTGATATGAACGTTCTGGGGCAAATAAAAAACTAATAAAGTAAACGGAATTTCAAAAATTCAACCTGAAACAGTGAATTTCTGTATGTAAGTACTGAACAACCACAACAGCAAAATAAAGAGGAGAAATCGTTTGAAGCGAACATTCTTTTAAGATCAAGTATAATTAATGATTTAAAATTCTTTTTTGTATTACCTATAGATAAATAAATTGGAAAAATGTAGAAATTAGAAATATTTTATTTAAATTCCGGGCATTATCAAAATGCTTTTTTTTTCAATCCCGCAGGAAGTGTCAAAAATCCGTATTTTACTAAAAGGAAGACATCCGAATCTCTCTTAATGCTATACTTGAACACTTCTCATAATCATTTTAATTATTTTTTAAAGCAAAAAATGCACCTTATGGATATATTCCGTTGTTACTTCCTTTTTCCCTCTTTTACAAAATAATTGCTCTTTGAAAAAAAGGAAATGGTGAATTATGTTATAGTCGTTTTTTAGAGATAAAGGATATATTAAAACTGCTTTAAAACAAATTATTATGCACTAAAAGGAATTTAAATGTCAAAATTCTTCTTTTGCTGAATTATTCATTACTTTTTCAAAATGTAAAGTCATTGTAAAATTATACAATTATTTTAACAAATGCTATACAAGTGATTAAAAACTTATTAAACCAGCTGTTACACTTTTCGCTACTCCGAATAAAAATTATTTCCATTTCTTTTATTCTCAAAATTGTAAACCATTTAATTAATCGAAATCTTCCTTAAAACTTTCCTCATGCTTTAGTATTTAAAAGCATAATTTGAAAATTCTTGCAGGATAACAGATATTATTACATAACAATTACAGATACAACATACCAAATCAGCTTATGATGGCTACATCATGTATACATTATATGTGAAAAAAAGTATTTGATATTAGAGTTCGAACAAATACCAATATAAATTTTGTATAAAATATTATGATACAGAAAATAGTCTATTTTCCATAATTTTATTTTTATTTAAAACAAGAATATCATTCTCAAAAAATGATCTTTTTTAATCGTGTAATTTCTCAGAAAATTAGTGTGCCCAACGATTTTAAAAATAATCAAAAGGTAATTTCATCCATAAGTTAATAAAAAGTAAAAAAAAAAATAATGATGAAAAATTGAAATAGATATTACGAGCTTTTATTCATTGGGAATAGAAATACTAAAAATAAGTTAGTCTTCTCTATATCTGGAAAACGTGACAAGCAATAAGTGAAATGCGATAATCATGAAGAAATATTTCTAAAATGAACTACAGGAGAGTAATTAGACGTAGAGCTATAAAATTTGTTAGGAGTAAGACGTAGATATATAAATTTGGTAGGTAAAACTTGGTAGTAAATGATCATGACAAAAGTTTAAAACAAACTGAAATTTAACTAAAAATTAATTAAAATCTTAATATTTTCCCCTCAATAATCGATCAACTTTACACTAGTTTAAAAAAAACACTTTTTAGATATAAAAATTTTTTATGCAATTTTCTTCTCAAAATTTAATGATTTTAAGAATATCTTATGTAAATTATAAAACAACACTTTATATTATTTAGTAATTGTCTTTGTACACATGCTCTTTCTAGCTATATTAATTTTTTGTGAACTCGTTATCATTGCTATAAAGTAGAGAAAAATGCTAAAAATAATATAAAAAATTAACGAATCTATCCTAAAACATTATCATGTATTTCGGTGTGAAAGTTCGATTTTTTAAAATTTTTAAATTTAGATTAATAATTACAAGTACAGGAGTCCAAAAATTAACTGAAAATAAATTTTAAAAAATCAAAAGTGCCTATTAAATGTTCAGATTCAATTTCTTTTATAGCAACATCTGTTAGAAAGCACAGTGACATATGTAAAAAAGGATATTGGGTGTTTCTTTTTACAACTACCACCTTCAGCTAGGCAGGTGCAACCCAAGGTTGCTTCCACCGGTATCATTAAAAACGAATCAGCATTTATAAAAATAACAAAATAAATAAATAAATAAAATAAAAATGGTAGCAAAAAATATTCTTATTAAAAAAAAACCTGCCTTACCACTTAAGCTTTCCATTTTAAAGAAAGTTATTCTGTAATTGCCTACTATGTCGATTTGCCATAATTTTTCTTGATCAAAATTAAAAATCAGATTTCAATTAAAAACATTTTTTTAATCTCTAATTTGCATGATTTTGCCTTGGGCTTTATTTATCTGTATTTCATTTTTTAAATACGATTATAATTATGTCTGAGTGATAACATACACACTATCATTAATTATAGCAATTTAAAAAATAAAAGTAATTAATTTTTTCTAATTAGAGAGAAAAATTATTAAAGTAAAAAATAAATTATTACTTATTAAAATTAGCGGGAAAGTGTACTGAAATAAAATTAATAATACTGAAACTTTTTTTAAATTTTAAATAGTATTAAAATGGTTTTGTGTTTCGAATTTAAGAAAATGTAAATTTTTGATTGAATTTAAAATAAATTTCTAAGTAAAATCTTGGAAAATCCTTTCTAATACTTCCAAGAAGTAACTACGTGTAAAATTTAGTAGCTGTAGTTTGGGCGGTATGCCTATCTAAATATTTTGCACGATGTATTGAATATGCATGCTGTTTGCCGCAGACAGTATACTAGTATATCATCATTATTACATTAAAATCAAGAAATGCGTTATTTTTTTATTTCGAAATTTATTTCACTATACAAACTAAATTCAATGGTTTTATCCTGTATCTCTATTAATAATATTGGAGAAAGTGTTAGCGCTCTACAGGCCAGTTAGTTTCATCTGGAAACGGTTACAAAATTTGGCACATATGTATATTGAAGAGTAGGAATGTGCAACTCGGAGAAAATTTTTTAATTAATTAAAAATTAAAGTAAATTTTGGCATTTTTCAGTAATAAATATTGAAAATAATACTGCACAAAAACGAATTAAATATCATTTCAAAGTTTAATGAAATTATATTTTTATTGATAACTGTGCAAATTTTTCCTAAATTATGACAATTTTTTAAAAATATTTCTTTGTGTCGTTTCCAATTACAAATTGCATTGTTACTCTGAAAACTCAAAAGTTTTTCATTTTATTTTATCAAATATTTAATTGCGTTATTTTCTCCAGTTGTTGAAAGAATTTTGTTTAATATCTATGTAGTTTACGAGACAAATAAAAAATGGATATTACAATATTATGAAATTTAGAAGACAGATTACTCAGGCATTTATATTTTTAATAGCATTATGATGTCATGGACTGATCTTCATTAGAAAGGCTCATGTACACACTGAACAGATGTAAAAAAATAACTCGGCTTTAATGTTTGACAATTTGGTGAAATCATGGGCATGAAGTTATATTTAAACGATTTAAAATTAAATATATTCAATTTATCCAGCAATCTAGTTGATCGCCAAAGACAACTAATTTTTATTGATAGTAGTTTGGAATTGAAAAATTGAAGTCATCTAAATCGAATATATTATTCGGAAAATAATATTTTAACTCTTAGCAGGTACAACCTTTATATAAAGTAATTCGAATTGAAATGACATAAAATTTAAGTATCAAATAGCAGTAGTCAGGAAAATGTTTTATGCTATATATCATTTGGTTAAATTTAATTTCTACTTATTAAAAATGTTTTCAGAATTCTTAAACAAGATTACTTCTACTTAAAAATGATTAATGAGGGTACTTCAACAAAAAAAGTTGACTTTATTAAAAATAAGTGTTGTGCAGTGTCTTTAAAACGAAATCTGTATCTCAAAATAAGTGTTGAAAAGATCAGACGATATTCTTTGCAAACGATCTGTTGCCAAATGTAGCAAATGGTAAGAATTATTTTTAATGAATTACATTGTTTTATTATTCACTATCTACAAAAGTAACAAGATTAAAATACTTTTTACCTGTATAAAAATTATCCAGTAAAGAAAATAAAATCGAATTTACCAATTTAATTTGTCACTTATATTAGAAAACACAAAACTTCTAAGATCACACGTTGCTTCATGTATATACCATAAAAGATGCATAAATAATTATCTAAATCGAGTTTTCCAAGATTTGACTCTAATTTGGTAGCAAAAGGATATCGAAAGACTAAAGTTGAACATATATTTGCACTAAGACGAAGACTGTAAAATTCTTACACTCCAGAAAAGCATAAATGTAGTTTCAAGTAAAAAGAGGATAAATTTTTAACTAGTAAGCAAAATTTAATGTGGTTGCTTTTTTCCAACGCATTAATACAGTGACATTCTGTTGAATCAACAAAATGTTATCTCTATCACAGAAGCAAATGTTTTAGTCAGCTCAATTGAGTTGAAAAATGTTTCCTCTGTTACTAAAGTTTTTCTTACGTAAAAATATGTAATTTAGCAGGGGTTTTTTTACAAGACTAACCAAGAATTTTTTAG
This sequence comes from Argiope aurantia, assembly GCA_026543865.1. Taxonomy (NCBI): domain Eukaryota; kingdom Metazoa; phylum Arthropoda; class Arachnida; order Araneae; family Araneidae; genus Argiope; species Argiope aurantia. The sequence continues at coordinate 31,382 of JAPMOR010080704.1, read as the reverse complement.
ATTGCTGATACTTGACTTCTTCTTTTTCCATTTATTATATTTTTTAGAAATAAATAAATTTATAAAAGAACATTTCAGTAAGTGTCGTAATACGCTAAACACAATAACTTTCGTTTACATGTACTGTGAAAATTTTTTTAAAAATCTATAACATTTTAATTTTTTGTAACATTTTAAAATTTCAATATATTTAATTATTATCTGTAATACATATTTTTCTAGGCATTTTTACTTGGCAAAAATACCTGATAAAAATTACTAATTAAACTTGGAAAGAGAGACAAACAGATATATTTTTTTAAAAAAATTACTTTTCTGCGAGATTGGAAGATATATTAAAATGTCCAAAAAATAATTCGTCACAGTCGCAATACTTTCTTTAGATAATATCTTTCTTCCTTACATAAATGCTTCATATATCTGAAATTAAAAAGCCAGAATTATCTGATGAAAACAAACTTTCTCTATTTTGCATACATAACATTTAAACATTTTTTAAATTTTATTTCACGATTTAAAAACAAAGAGATGAAAAAATGATCAAGACTAATGGGATACGTTAATAATAACAATATAAATATAATAGCAATTAACATAGTAACGAGTTACACTGTAAGCAATGTATAATTCCAAATGAGATAGAGACGTATTTCCTGCAAAAACTTTGAAATGGATGAAACAAATTTTAAACAGAATTATGCATGACTATGAATGAAATTATATAATAAAAAATTCTTGAGCATAATTTTTTATAAAACGAATTTTGTTTTAAGGTTAACATGTGTTGAGTTATATATTCTCTTTAGTACTAGCCTAAAATTGCTAAATTTATCAATCTTGGATACTAGAACACTACCATTCACTAAATTTCGTTTCTAGATATTATGTAACAAAATTTAGACTTGATTCATGTTATCTAACGCAATTTTTATTCTTTATTTAACGCTTTCGAACTCATTGAAACAGACAGTTTTCTTTTCCGTTTCAGTTGGGGAGTTTATTTTTTTTTCAGTCAGAAAGTAGAGCGCATCTTGAGACAGTGAAAGCAACTATGATTATATGACGATAAAAATAAGATGGTGTAAAATGTCACGCACAAAAAACATTTCCTTTTTTAGCCTATGAAGTTGAATAAAAAAAATTTTAAATTTCTAATTTTAGCTGTCGGGTCATTGTTGACTTTAGATTAATTTAAAGGAGTTGCCCCACCAAATTATTATGATCGAATTAGATTAAAAAAGATCATATATTAAAAGCTGGCATACAAAAAAGCCTTTTGTTTTCCATTATTTAATTGTTATAGCAACCTTTTTAAATACGAATGTTTGACTTTGATTACATAGAAAGTTAGCTCGTACGAAGCACATTCAATCATTCTGATTTCGAAATATCTAATCTAGACTGTTATATAAGAACGTCCTTTTCTGTATGAAAATACATCGAGAAACATTCATTGACTTGGGTTCAGTCAACAACAGAAAATTTCGAAGAATATTACTTGACATAATGAAGTCTACTACTGCCATCATGTTCGTAACTGTTGCAATTGTTATTCTACAATATGCATCTGGAAAGCCTACTTCAGAAGCAAAACATCACCACCATGATCATCACGATCACCATCACCATGATCATCACGATCACCATCACCATGATCATCATGATCACCATCACGACCACCATGAGCATCATGACCATCACCATGATCACCATCACGATCATCATCATCACGAGCATCATGATCATCATCACGGACATCATCATGATCACGGCCATCACCATCACCATGGACATCATCATTAGAAATATGACAAATAAGAAGCTAACGCTGATTGCAGTAATGAACTGTCTAAAATGCCACGATCAATTTCTTTTTCTTATCAGTTATGGAAAATGGCTCTATTTTTAGCTTAGCGAATATAGATGCAATTGTTTGCAATGGAATTCTGTATCAAAGTGGAGAAAACATCAGGAAGAATTTTGAAAACTGTAACATGATATTTAAATAAAGCAATAAAGATCGTGACGACAAATGCAGAAAAATGTTTTTTTTTTCATGTCTTTATTCATAATTAATATGTATTTAGTAGCATTTTTTTCTAATTCTACATAGGGACATTTCAATCGAAAACAAAGTAATACATGTTTCAGTCATGAAAGCAATAACTTTGTCTGTACTTTTAATAGTGAGATATTATTTAATAGTGAATTATTTAAAATTAAATTAAATATTCATATACATTTTATAGTTATTAAAAGTACATATGTATATACATTGAATTTAATTTGATGAATTAGATTTATATTTTTTATGAAAAATATTTTGCAGAATCTTTTCTTATACATAATAAAGAAAGTTATTTAATCTAAAACAGTTGAAGTTTCATTTAATTTCTTATGGTTTGTTCATATGGTATTTTATTTAAAATATTTCTTGAGCTGATTACTTTACATGTAATTTCGTTCCTAAAATTTATTTCCAAAGAATAATTTAACTAATATTTTAATAATTGGTCCCTGTTTCCTTCAATTCAATTACTGGTACCATTTTCTGGCTCTAAATTTTATATTTTCTTTAATATTATTTTAGAGGATAGTTACTTAATATTATTGCAAGTATTGGATCATTTTATTTTACATTTACAAAATATGAATTGATAAATGCAACAGTATGATAAACATCATAAATGAAAATTTATCTTAAAATAATTTCATTCGCATCGACCTTTATACATGATTAGAAATAATCGCTTACGTTATCATCCAAATGTGCACGAATCATTTTAAGAGATAATCACTCTTATCCACGTAAAGTGGAAGCTATAAGAGAATCCAAACTTCTGTGTTGTTTAACATTTAATTCAGCTTTTAAGCACTCCCCCCTAAATGTAATAGTCTATAAGATTTGGATCCCAAAGAGAAGATGATAAATTTGTTGCTAAATAAAATTTGGGCAATTCAAAAAGTCAAACCTTTGTTGATTTAGCCTAGTGGGATGGAGAAGAATGTTTATTTTCCAGATACCATATGCCAGTATGTGGCAATAAATGTATAACCAATATGTCATGTTTGTAATAAATTGTATTGATTTTTATTTCTTTGTTTACGTATTTCGAATACAATTTTCCATTTTTGAGACTGCAGCCTAAACTATAACAGAATTCTTGTTATGAAAGCATTCGGAAGTAAGAAGATTTTTCTCTTCGAAGCTTGTTGAATATAAGGCATCATTTTTAACTTTCTAACATGTCCAGAACGAATTAATTCCTCATCGAAAATATTATTCTCTTTTTGTTACTGGGCCTGTTCAGAATTTCTTGCACTAAAATCTTAAATCCTTCGTGTCTTTATTTACAACTAGTCGCCTTTGGCGATCGGTTTGTTCGCCAGGAGTAATGTTTTTTAAAATTTTCAATTAAATATTTTTACATCTCAATCTCTTAATAACTTTTTCATCAAAACACTTTTAAATTCATATTTCAATTGTCATATAATTCATATTATCATAGAAGAGTTGCAATACTTTGTTACTTCTAATATATATATTTCTAATTTACTGTCAGCTGCAGTAAGATTTAAAATTCAATTTAAAATAGGAGAGATAAAGCGTCAAAAAATATGAAAACGGTTTTGCTGAAACCAAGCAAAATTTATAAATGGAATTTTCCAATATTGTAATCTTATATGCATCACAGAATGTTTAAAAAAATTAATTTATATAATATTTCAAAGAATTATTTCATTAAAAAAATAATAATAAAATTCATTTTTTCTTTCAAAAAGATTTAAATGTGGTAAATCATATTTATTTATTTTATTTTATTCTATCAATAAATGCACTTCCGAAAATAATTATGAAGTCTAAATTTTATACAGTCCTTCAAACTTATAAATCATATTCAGCAAGTTATCTTGACAGTATAAAGTTTCAATTTTCTGCGGTCAATCCTGACCGAGTTATAAAACTTTGAACCTCATTATTTTACCACAATCAACAATTTTATTGTTTTAAACAAATAGTCTTTGGAAAAGTCCAAGCCTTGATTGACGTATTTTCTTCAAGCCAATCGATGGAGAGGTTTAAAACAGAGTGTTTTTATTGAAATAGAATAGAATCATTCAAATCTGCAAGACTCAATTAATTTTAATAGCAAAAGAGTGGAACATTTATTTATTTAATATATTAACGTCTCGAGTATTTTATAGAACATGACTCACTGAACAGATGATCTGTATACAAATGTAAAGTTCATAATTCATTAGAACATATATTGATTCGAATTGTATAAAATATGGTTATTTATTTCAGTATACCACTTTTTATTAGAAATATATCGCCAATTTTAAAGTTTTATTTGTTGGGCATATATTAAAGCGCATATCCTGTGATATTAAACTTTGTATACCTTAAATAAAACTGAATTAGCGAATTAATAATATAGCTGTTTTAAAAAGTCACAAAATTTTTTTCCTCGCATTAATTTTTTATTAGAAAATATTGCATTTCATACAAACATATGTCGAACATTAAATTTTCTTAGATTCAATTTGCATTAAGTGCCAACGTAATCTTCTACATTGAGTTTTTGTCAACATGATTTTTATTTTCATTTTGTGCGAAATAAATTCTTAGAAAGCATAATTAAGGTATTTTTTTAAAAAATTATTAAAAATAGAAATTTAATTTATAGGTTAAAACATTAGTATCATTGAAAAGATTATTTTTAAAATTGAAGATTATGTTAAAATAAGTTTTGTGTTGTAATATTTTTGGAAGTCGACAAGGAAAAAACGCCAAAATTTCACTTGATTTTTAATTAATTAAAATTCTTATTGAAAATGCAAAAAAATCGCTCCAATGTCCACATACAGATACATTCACATATAATTATAATAAGGATGAATGTGTGTGCGTGCGTTCTTTAACACAATTTTTACGGCAGTTTAAATCTAACAAGTGTTTTTCACAGTTAAAAAATTGATACAATATATATAGAAAGAATAATGAGAATACAAAATATAGAAGAAGAAGAATACTTGAAAAATGTGATTTACAGGTATCATATATTTGAAACTTGTGTTTGATTCAACTTCGTTTATTTTATTTGATAAATCAACTCAAATCAAATGAATCTAAGCATTTTTGAAATTTGCATTCGTTGTCACTCTGTACATTGTACATCAAAATATTGTTCATTATCTTAAAAGAGGAACCCTTTTCTAATGCATTTACACAAATAAATTTATTAGATAGCTTTTTGTCGATACATGATGTTAAGAGTTTTATTGTTAATTATTATTATTACTTTAAGATTTAAATTGTTAAGCTGACAAGACTGACAAATCAATACAAATGCATATTAACCAAAGTTTTTATAGCAGACTGAAGCAATTATATTACATTCTACTTTTTTAATTTGTAATTTTAGTTACGTTAATGTGATATATACTGAAGTAAAGTATTATTAATGTCATTAAATTTTTAAAAGTATTTTTTTAACCTTTTATTGCGTTCTCGTAAAGAAAATGTACAAATAGAAAGCATTATAACAGTAAAAAAAGTGGGTTCGAGATTACAGAACAAAAATACAGATGAAAATCTTAACTGCAAAACTCAAAAATCTAAATGGCTAAAACTTGGTAAAGCGCATATCGTATCAAATTTCGAACCACATCCGATGATTCATTGACCGTCAATCACTAAGTATATTCGCATACATATAAACGGGTTAACTAAAAAAAAATTCAAAAACTTTTGTACAACAGCTTGATTTGTGATCTTGTTACTAAATTGTAGCTCCAAGTCAAATTTTGGTTCAACTGATCGAAGCAAAAGCATACAAAATGTAATCCTCCTTTCTATTTCTCTTCTATTCCATGAATCACGAAATTTTCGTATATGGGTCGCTGAAAATAAGTCATGATTTTCATGGCCTTACTCAAGGTTCAAATTTTTTATTCTGAAAGAAGAGGGATAACATGTTTAGAAGGGAGTATGCGAGGCAGTTTCGGGGAGCGCGCTGCAGGTGGTTGTCATCACGATTTTTTTTATATATATATATTTTTTTTAAAAGCTGCTCTTGGTTCTTCTTTAACGAACCGACCACGATTTGTTTAAATATTTAATCGTCTAAATCATCGAGAACCTCACTTGTTTCTCTTCATTGCTGAATTCGTTGTTGTTGTTGTCATGGTTTCCGTTTTCAATGATAATCTCTAACTTTCTTTTTATGAATGTTTTCATATTTTTAAAAAAATTATTTTATGGGTTTTATTACAGACTTTAAATTATTTCATAATGCACACATATCACAATAAAATGTATGCTTCTATTGATTTAAAACTCAGACTAATATTAACAAAACCTCGTATGACGCGTCTTCTTCCTTCTTACTCTCTTCTGTCTAAACCAGCTATATAATTTATTCAATTCAAAATAGACAAATTTTTCTTCCATGGTTTCGTTTCAACTTCTGTAAGAATTTTTTTCTAATTTACAATTTACAATATAAAAATAACGATTTGAAAGCAAATCTATAGATTTAAAATAATTAAGTAGAATAACTATAACCCCAGCTCCAATTACTGGTCCAAATTTGTCAATTTTTTACTTCAAATGAAAACCCATGACCATCGATAATCGCAGACTATGCGTAATATACAATTTAAAAAAAAATCTTAATAGGACTACTTTATTCTCTGAAGAGAGGAAAAAACTCTGACAAAGCCAACCAATCACAACTACTGTGCCGATTTCACCAATTCTTTTTCATGAGATAGCTCAATACCCGAAACACTTAATCAATGGCACATTCTGAATAAAGGTAAGAACCTGACTTAGTCCCCCAACCACAATTACTGTACCAATTTCAACAATTTTTCTTTAACGAGATAGCTCATTTTTCTAGACACTCAATCAAAGGTTGCATGCCCTAACCTCTCTGCGTGATGCTTATTTTTTCACAAAATAAAACTTTGGCAATCTTTAGCCTTATCAACTTGAGGAATTTTGCCATTTTTATTAGCAAATAAATTCCTTTACTTTGTAAGTATAGCTAGCCAATTAGAATGTTTGTTCAAGTATAATTTTAAATTCAACTCTCTTTTGTTTGGATAATATACAGCTCATCAAAATTGATTGACATGACAAAATTATTACTATTAATAGGATAGGCGAACAACTGACTGTTAAATGCGATTAGTCATAATAGTAATAATCATAATTCAGGTAAATTCTTGCATGAACGTATAAGTTCCTTTCTTTACAAATAAATGTCTTTATATAATAGTGGCATTTTTTAATTGTAATGTTCACAGGTAGGAAGATTTAGGTTTTTCGGACTCAAGGAAGGGGAGGTATGCACATGGATTATATCTTACAAAGGTGAATTTTTTGACAATAGCAGATTTTTCTTTCCCCTGATTTCAAATGGGAGAAAATAAAAATTTTTCATTTTTTTCAAGACAACTTCCATTTTTTAATAAATTGCGCAAATATCCATCAAATTGTCCTTGAACCAGAAACTTCAGATAAACTAACAGCTGCTCCGAAATTCGTGAAAAATTATGGAGGTTTAATCCTACACCACGCAATGATGCGTAGCTAAAATATTTATGTTTTTCTGTTTTTCTATTAACTTTGAAAAATTTAAAGAAAAATTGATATAATAATTAATTTTCTGATTGCTTTAGATTTTGGGTTTAAAGAAAGAAAAAAAAAATGTTAAAAAGGTAATTTCAATAAATTTCGAGCTCTCAACTTAATTTCAAATAAACTTTTAGAATTATTTTTTTTAATTTAATTTTATTATTTATTTTTTTGCAATCCTTACACTTTACTAGTATAGATGATATTATATAATGAATGATAAAAAATAAAAAACTAATGACTAACTAACTAACGTGCAATGTTGAATTAAAAATTGTTAATATCTAAGCATTTGAATGCTTTCTTTCGTTAAAGGATTTTTTAAGGTGATATTGTAAATACTACTTTGCTGCAAATAATACTGTAAATATTTACATACTGTTTTAATAGAATGAATGTTAATGCTGTTTAAAAGTCGGAAAGTTTATATTAAATACTTACTTAGGGTGAAATATACATTGTCATAACAATTTTAACATTAAAATTGCTGTACTGATTTATTTTTCTCAAATATATCAGTAAACAGATTTTTGATGATTCAATGCATCATATCTATCATAGATTTAAAAAAAACATGTTATAGATTAAAAAAATTTGCAGAAATAGTTTATTTATATCGTTAAACATTCCCGTTTATTTTAATTTTTACTAAAAATAGATTTCTTAGATTGTCGATAGTTGAAATTTTACTTTTAATATTTTCACTTTAGCATAAAGTTAACTTTAAAATCATAAATAATCTATATTAAATAAAGTATAAACTAAAAATCATTCTCTTATTATAATCATATCTCAGTTTTTTTAGTAAAATAAGAGGAGAATGAGTAGTATTGAGAAATTTTAAAATATTACACAAATTGTTATTTAATTTTGATTTTGTAAGAAGTTGTATAAAAATCTCTTAAAAACGTGAGCGTTTTCTCTATCTCCATTAACAATCAAGAAGAATGTTTATGTGTATGTGTTTGTAATCTATAGACCAGATCATTTGAACTAGAGGGGGAAAAAACTGGCACAAATATGCTTCGGAAGGAGGGAATGTGCACCTCATTGCGACTTAAAAAAATTAGTTAATATTTCAATTATGTATAAAAACTATGCAGAGAATTTTTGTTTAAACTATTTCATTTCTAACGTGTAATTTCTGAAAATATAACTGCGCAAAAATAATTTTTAAAACCGCTTAAAATTTCAAAATGCCAATTTATTTGTCGTTTAATTTTTTTCCAAATTTTGATAATCTTTTAAAAATAATTTTCTGTGCATACATTAAAAAAAAACTTTCATTGTAACGATGAAATCATTTTCATTATTTCTTCAAATACGTAATAGCATGATATTTTAATGTTGAAAACTAATCAGAAATTGATTACTACGACCAGCCTTAATGCACATTGAAAAAACTGAATGATCGGACCACCGCAGCAGCAATATTGGCGAAGACTGTGGTGGGGACTAAGGGCCATCACTGGCCACGGTACAACCCTTCCTGCAGTAAATAAGTCCCATTATCAATGGAATGTAGCCATCCCCCTCCTCCAGGGTAGCGAGAACCAGCTACCATATCAGAAGCTTTTCATCCTTATTTTTGAGGTGTCTCCCTCCCTGTGGGAGAATGATGAAAAGTAAAGAAAAATTATATTATTCCGAAAAGTACCACGAATGTTAACGTGTAGTTATTATAATATTGATTAGCCAAAAAGTTACATTTTTAATGACACTGTTATTCCCTGGGACTTGACTCCGTTAAGAAGGTTTATTTGTAAAATAAATGGATTAAATATAGGACTAATAAAATAACATGATACTAAAATGTATCACAATTTAACGTTTAAGAAAACTTCTGAAAATCATCAGCATAAAATATATACATAAGAAGTTTAATGGATATTAAAAAACTAATATTCCAGGCGAATTAATCGTCAAATTTGGCTAATGAACAAATGTTTTGCGGATGTAAAAGTTAAAATAAGGGGGGGGGGTATCGAACTTCATATGTAACATACGTAGTATATAAAATTTTTTCAGAATTCATTTTTTACGACTTTATTACATTTTTTAAAAATTTTCTTCGGAAGTTAATTAAATTTTTAAGTTACCGACTCAGTACAATATAAGATATCACCGGTCATTAAATATTTTCTTCCATAAATTACATAACAATCGTTCTATTTTATTGAAAAATTATGTAATAACTTTTTTATTGCTAAACAATCGTGAATGAATTGGCATTGACTATTTTGTTTCCGCTTCGACTGTTGCGTTTTTTTCCTTACTGGAATTCCTAAAAAGTTAAACTAACAATGATTACATAAGTTAAATATAGAAATTTTCAGACTTTTTTTATTATTTATGCTCAAGGCAGTGTCTATGTGCTACAACTTTAGTCTTTGATTCCATTGTTAACCAGAGACTAGCATTTTGTAACCTTTGATCCAAGTTACTATAAAAGAATAATTCTTTCAACTTGGGAACACATTCAGAAGCACTCATTGACTCGAATTCAGTCAGTAACTGAAACCTCCATTCCAATTCCAGTAAATTTCATTAAAGACATCATGAGGTCTGCCACCATTTTCCTATTCACTGTTGCTTTGATCGTCGTTCTTCAGTATGTCTCTGGAAAACCTACCATAGAGGCAAAACATCACCATCATGATCATCATGACCATCATCATGGTCATCACGAGCATCACGACCATCATCACCATGAACATCATGACCATCATCACGACCACCATCACGATCATCATCATCATGAGCATCACGATCATCATCACGGACACGACCACCATCACGGCCATCATCATCATCATGGGCACCATCATTAGAAATACAGTGCTCAGCAAGAATATATTGAAGATATGCAAAGTTCCTACGATTACTAGATTAGGTAGATGTTAACTAGATTAGGTGATATAATATCAGATTATCACTTAGGACTTTCAGGACCTCTTACGTCAAACTGGTTTCGTTTAGATATGTTTCGGACTTATTCTTACCAATCATTTTTACAATTAATACTATGGATTTTATAAAAATAACATGCAAGCTAAGAAGAATCCGAAAAAGTTAGATTTTGCAGCTTTATATTGATCGATAACTAATTAGGGATTAATTTTTGAAATTCTTTTGAGGGACACTTTGTTTTTAATGAAAATTCAATAACCGTTTCCGCAGAAATGAAAAGCAGCACTTTTCTCAATGTTATTTATGTACATTTATATAATATTTATACTGGATAATACTTTGAAATTTATACTTTATGGATAATATTTAATTGTATTTTTTGTACTTAATAAAAAGTTGAAACAATTTGTATGCTTGGTTATTTATTAGTCTCTGATAGTTTGATGATACATCTCATATATATCTTGTATGGATTATACAAAATGCTTCTCTTTGTAAATTATATTCATCAAACATTTTTAGTTCAACAATTCAGTCATCTGATTGATTAAACTTTTCAATAATTTTGATTAAAATAGTTTTTAAAAACTCCCTTTTACTGATGTACTAAACCACAATCCTTCCAGGTGGCATCATTCTGATATAAAATCAAAATTTAATTTTAATAATTAATCGATATGAAAATTAATTATACAAGATATGAAAATTAAAATTAATTTGTATAACTATATAAAAATGAATTATTTTTCGAAAATTAAAAATAGAAGATTTTTATCCACAGCACACTGAATTTTAAAATTCTAGTATACCAGGAATTGAGTATAAAATTGAGTATGGAATTTCCACTTATTTAAAAATAAAACAGGTCAAGCTAAATAAAAGTTTTTATAAATGAAACTATCGGAAGAAGTATGAAAGTTAGTAAAAACCATCAAATACCGGGGGATCTGTTGATGAGAGGAAGCAGAAATATATGCATCATTTGCTATCATAGACAAGATGTTTCTGAACAGGATCTGAAGTCGAAATCTCAATGTTTTTGATTGAATAATGTATAATAGTTTTTTTTTTAATTTCTAGCTATATATGATTTATCTAATTCATTCTCATTGTAATATTAAAAAAAAACTCAGTACTGTTATCTAAAGTTGCTATTTTTACTTTTGGGGAAGTTTAAAGGTGATTACAGTTAATAAAAGACCTGTATTAATGAAATCTGATTTATTGTTTCTGGTTTCCGTTAACCAATCAAGTGCCTTTCTTTCAGTATATTCGGAAATTTGCAACTTGTCATTTGTAAGTTGAATGGAATTTTTCGTCTTACAAATTTCAAAAGGTAATAAATAAACGATAGAAGAACACAGGCTAATTTAATCTAACCGCTAATTGTTACGCGTTAATTCAGTCATAGTCATGATGTTTATTTAATTCTAACTGCCTCTATCGACCAGCTGGTCCACTGAAAACATTGTTTGCGTTTAATCCAAATTTAATTTTTTATATATAACATGATGCTCAAAATTCCTTCAACAAAATATTTCTAGGCATTAAATTATGATAGACTTTATAGTAGTGCTAATTTAATAGCCCTTTATATATGGCTGTTCGTGAAGCTTTCGAATGGAATTGAGTCCCAGGGCATCCAAGTGTCATTAAAAACTTGAGTATATGGGTAATGTGTTTCAAATTGCACGTCATCTGTTGCGTTAACGCAATTTCACTTTCTGATTCCTCAAGTAAACTGTGTGTGCGCGAAGATAATAAGCATGATCCTTCTTCACTACTTCATCTTATATATCCAATGGAGAAAAATTCCGACCGTAATTTCCAGTCCAAATCAATTTCTTAAAATTTTTATTTCATTCGAAAACAAAGTGTGGATATGCTAAAAATGGTCACCTGCTGTTTTTCACTCTTCATTTTGGAAGATATTTAACATTGCCTTCAATTTCAACATCTGGACCAATTCTGATGTTATACTAAAAGCTAATTAATAAAAATACTCAATTTATTTGTGCAAATATAATTTAAAATGAAACTTTAATTTGACGTAGTAAGATGAAATCTATCAAATATGGTTACAAATTAAGGTTATTGATATGATGGGCGAACGCCTGGACCCGAAGGTGTATAGTAAGTCTTTATTAAAAAAAACTGTGTCAAGAAGTAAGTGAGGGAAGTTTTTGTAAATGCGAATTCAATTTTTTAATAATTAGAACAAGATTATATTCTTTATGTTGCATCTGTTTATATTTTACTTTATTGCTTATTTTGTAAAAAAAATCAACTTACATTGAGTACTTATATTAAATAATACTTATAGGTTTAAAAATTATCAAGTTTTCGAAAAACTCCTTGAGAGATGCCAGCATATTTTATAAAAATTATTTTTGTATCTATATCTATATATTATGAATTCATTTTTATTCTCTCCTTTCGAAATAAATTATTGCAGCTAACTTTCGTTGTTTTAAATAATTTTCTAGGTTCCAATAATACTCACAAAACTCTATAAAAATACTCTATCAGCTTATTTTTACGTACTACATACAAATTTAAGATTATTCTTATTTCGGAACTATTAAAAGATATCGTCATTGCTTTGAAAATGGCGATATCTTAATTACTTAAATTATATTAAAACAATTTTGTTTAATTACTTAATCAATAATATTTGAAATTTTACTCCCGATGTTTACTATATGGTCTCATCTAAATAATTTTTTTAAAAGTTTGGTCTCTCATACTCTTTTGATTTTATCTCTTCTGACAATTAAGAAACTACAATAAAAGATTTTTAATTCTTGCTATAATGACCTCATATTTTTAAGTAAGACATTATATAAACAAATGGAAGACTTGAATGAAATAATCAAAATATTTTATTTAGAGAATATGACAAATTTGTACTTTCTAAGTCTCCTTGAGTATAAAAAAAAAGGAAGAAAAAATTATATGCGAAATATACAAAGAGAAATTGTTGTAATCATCAAAAAAAAAATCAAACTCTATATTCTGAGGAATCTCCAAACTTCAGACCTCTCTGTAATGTGGAGAGTACGAAAAAATGAATTTCTGAAACTACATTTGTCTATAAACATGATAATTCAAAATCGCTTGATATGATAGAAGAATGAAGATAGGCAAATGAAATTGGTGAATGATTTTTTACATCAACTTTGTAGATTTCTATCAAATTTTGAAAGAAATCCATTCGGAAAAAGTCTGTCTATTCGGCTACCCAAATATAAATTTACACGATAACTACAAAATGAAGAGAGCTAGATAAATAACGTTTGGTATACAAATTTAGTATCTAAAATATAGATAGATACTTATCAAATTTGGGACCAAGCTTGTCAAGGGTATGACTCTGTTAATCTGTACTTGCATGCATATAAGAGAGATAATTCAGACAAGTAAGAACTTAGATCAAATTTTGTTTTCAATCGGTCGGAAAAAAAGGTATTTAAAATATATATTCTATTTTCTTCTACTCGTGTTTTAGCTGCATAGTACATAATTAATCTCCAAAAATCAAACTTTAGATTCAGTCAAAGTACTAGATTCATCCAAAAGTTCAATATTTCGTAACTAATGGTTATCATTCCAATGCCCATAGTTCACTATTTTATGTAGAGGAAAGGGGATAATATCTTAAGCTATTTCCACTGACTTTTTACTGAACTATTTATCACGTAATTAAAATCGTACAAGTGTTTTATTCTTCAATAAAAAAGTGATATTTTGTGAAGACAGTTTTAATAGGCACAATTTTCATTCTTCAATAAATTCCATTTTTTTTCAAAAATATACTTAAGAGTCATTGATATATCTTGAAAATAACATAAAATTTTAAATAAAACTGAGCAAATAATTAGATAATCGGAGCATAATTCATATATATCATAATATACATTTTTTTAAAGACTAAGCATTATTTTCGGTAAATGTACATCAACATCTTAAGATAAGATTGTAAATGTTCAAAATCATTAATAGCAAAAAAAAGAAAGTATGTTGTAACATAATAAGTTTGTATACAAATGGATTTTAAATGATATTAAAAGATTATTTTGAGTTCTAAAGCCACATTAAATATTGAAAAAAAATTAATTCCATGCTTAAATTTTCTCAAATTAAAGAAAGAAATCGTTAAAGTTGACAACACATTCGTAAATAAGTAAATTATTATATTGGAAACAGTTACATCCATTTAATTTATCTATCTAGTTCGCTTTTTTAAACCTCTTAAATTTTACTAAGGCATTTTTTTATAATTTATGATGCAATTACAAAAATTCAGTGTTCTAGTTTCTTCTTATTTAAAATATATAAAGACATTGCGTTTGCTGTGTATAAATATAATCATGTAACACCCGTAATATAAAACACCAAATATACTAAAATCTGTTAAGAAATTATCATTTCATTTTGTCAACAAATTTAAATCAAAAGGGGTCATTCTTGGAGAAATGTGTTCAAATATATTTTATACATTTTTTTAAAACTTTTAATCATTAAAATTGAATATTCGCTGAGTAAAGTAAAGATTTTTATTGGAAAAATGTGTTTTCGTTCATTAGTTCGGTTTTAGATTAAATATTCAGTTTGAATCATCAAGCTTGAGTAGTAAGGCCCCGCAATTCTTTTCACAATGTTTTGATCTATTACCATTTCATTGAAAATTTTCTGATGAAACTTCTCCTTTATTTAGCGCATGAAAAAACATTCTCTTTTAAGAATTGTTTCCGCTTCAATTATTGAGTTTTTTCTCCAGATGTGTTTTTTGACAGTATAGTGCATCTTGGAGAAAGTCAAATATGCAATGACTACTTGAAATAAAAAAAAAAAGATAAATGATGAAATTCTTACATTTCCGAAAAAAAATACTTCTTTTAATAGCACTTAAAGTTCTTTTTTTGTTTCTTTTTATTTTAATTTTATTCTTTGATGTTATTGTTAGTCAGAGATTGTTTCAGAGAATTAGTACAGTACGTACAAGAACAACGATTTTGACACCATCTGATCCGAGTTACTATATAAAGAATCTCTGTTCCTTGAAAATACATTGGAAATCATTCATTGACTTGAGTTTGGTCAGGATTCAAATCCCTCTTTTCACTTTCGTCAAATTCCATTAGTCATCATGAAGTCTATTACTCTCATCTTCTTTGTCGCTGCCATGACTGTCGTTCTACAATATACTGCTGGAAATCCTATTACAGAACCAAAGCATCATCATCATGATCATCATGACCATCATCATGGTCATCACGAACATCATGACCACCATCATCATGAGCATCATGACCATCACCACGATCATCATCACGACCACCATCACCATGAACATCATGATCATCATCATGGACATGATCATCATCATGGACACCATCATCACCATGGACACCATCATTAGAGATTTAGCTGGAAGACATCTAAATTTAAATATATATGAACTTTCCAAGCAGATTTGCTATTATCTTGCGCTTGCATTGCATCTCCTTATTAATATTATAACTATTTATCAACGTAAAAATCAAAGAACGATCCAGCTGTTTGTGCTTAAATTAAGGTTCAAAATTAATCAAACATGTGACATTTTTTGGCAGTATATTGAAATATGAAATGAGTTTTTGTAAAAGTAAAATTGCTTTTGAATATCAGCATCGAAAGACGTAATCTTTTAAAATTTTGATTAGATTGTATTTGGTAACATTAATATAAAATTCTACTGATATTCAGAAGAATTCTCATATTGTCATTTCTATTATTTTGGAAGACGAATTTTCTTTTTATTATCATGAAAGGGACGGTTTGATCATTTTTTGTATCAAATTCACAAAGATATTTTGATCATATTATCTAAATATGTCTATGAAAATCGTAACTGATATAGAAGTATAGTTTTAGAATTCGATTTGTTACAAATATTAATTGTATTTTAATTTGTTGATGAATAATAAAAAAAATCATTTACTCTGAAAACTTATTTGGGTATTTCAATTTTTGATATAATAATTTGAATCTTTGTTTTTTAATTTTTTTTCTGTATAATATTGTTTATAATAAGCTTCTTCCAAGAAAAAAACTACAATTATCATCGATTTTATTTAATTCGGTTTTTTATATCGTTGAATAGATTTTGATAATTTGCTTTTAAATAAATTATGCTATAAAATTTTAATCATTTTATTTATGGTAGATATGAATTTGTCAATCGGAACTAATATTTGATTAAACAGAAAACGTCTTTTGCCTCATTCGCATGTGTACTTAAAATTTAATAAAAATGAAAAATTCGTAATAGATGTTATCAACATTTCTATAAATATTGTTTTTTATTTAATATTTTGTATCTCTACACAAATAAGCTAATCAAAGGCAATATGCAGAATCTTCATGCTTTTTTTAAGGATCTAAATCTAAGAGGGCAAATTAAAGCAGCGCACACAATCCAATAAAAATTATTCAAGTTACCGTATTAACAATATAACCTGATCACACACATTTATATATATAAGTGTGTGTGTGTGTGTGTGTATGCATGTATGTATAAAATCTTCCTATAAGCAATCCGATTTATTTTTACTAAATGAAAAATTCATCAAATCGGCTAGAAGAACCAACATTTAAACATACCATAAAAGCAGTTAAGAGACTAAAAAGATCCAGAAAAATAGGCATGTGAAAAATACTCTCTCCCCTCCCTTATATTTAACTCTCATAGTTTTAACTCATACGAAAGTAGAAATAGAAGTGGTAGAAGAGGATAAAAAGTTTTGTACTTTCGAATAAAAAATATCAACTTTCGGCTTCTAGCTTTTGGTGTGAAATATTTTATGTATGTAATAACCGCCTCTGGCGACCAGCTGGTTCAATGAATGAATAATCTAAAAAATTTCAATTAAATGTTTTATATAAATTGATCTTAATGACTTCATCAGCAAAATATTTTAAAGCTTCATATTTTGTAAACCATACAATTCAGACTATTTTAGAAGCACTATACATTGCACTGTGCATTCCGCTAATTTTCGGTCATTTTCCTGTAAAATTTGAATTTAACTTGAATTTTAAGTGATTAAATTTTAATTAATAAAAAAATTGCTAAAATCAAATAGCTCATGTAGATTATAAAATATTTTTTTATAATTTATGCAATATTTCAAAGGATTATTCTCTGAACATTTCTATGAATTATCATAATTCAATTTTCGGCTTTAATTTGAAAAGGATTTAACTGACACAAATAATATTTTTTTTTAATTTTTGTATTATTCATTAAACTGAAAAACTTAGGAAATTTAAATTTTATACAATTCTATTATGCTATTAATCACATCCAGTCAAATATTCTTGGAATTCCAGCTTTTAAATCGAAAAAAATGTCATCTTCTGTTTCCAAATCTGATCGAATTATGAAGCTTTGAATATCATTATTTTAAGACAATAAAGAATTATTCGATGGATATATTTTCCTTGAGATGGTTAATGACGATCGAAAATCGCGAGGCTTCATCAAATAGTTATATTTAAATTTTTATAACTCAAACAGTTTTTTGTAGCAAAAGAGTTGAACTTCTTTTATTAGTGTCTAAAGTTTACTTCATTAAATAAGAATTTGTGTAAAAATTTAACATTCTGTTATTCATCAAAAACATTTATTGATTCAAACTACATAAAATATAGTTAATTACTTCATTTAAACCATTTTTCCTATTAGATGTGTTTCCCGATTTCTAACGGTTTAGAAACTGGGCGTTAGATCCCTATTAGAGTGAAGTCCTGTATATATTAAGTTAAATTTGTCTTAAATAACACAATTATTGAGTTCATAATATAGGTAATTTAAAAATTACAGAAAGTTTTGTTTTGCATTTATTTTTTTCAGAACATATAGTATTTGATAATTGTTTCATTTCTTACAAATAAGTGTTAAAAATTACATCTTTGTACGTTTAGTTTTCAAAAAAATGTAACTGAATATTTTAATTCAACCTTTTCTCAATGTGATGGCAACATGCTAATAAAAGATTTTTTTTTCATTTTTTTTTCATAATTTTCGCGTAACGTGATCGTACAGAATAAATTTTATTTTTATTTTGTGTGAAATATAATGCCTGAAAATATGCTTAATATATTTTTAAAAATGTTCATTCTATACAAGGAATATATATTGAATCTTAAAATAATGTAAAAATTATTTTTGAACTCAAATATTTTCGTATGTTAAGGCCAAACACCACAAAAATTGATGAATTTTTAATCAATTAAAATTATTAGTAAAATTATTTAAAAATTACACTGAGGTACACATTTTAATCCCTTCAAAGTGCAGGGTGTATCATAAATTCCTTTTTTCCTTCAAAATTTGGAAATTGATATTAAAAGAAAAGATGCGATTTTTGCGAAAAATTTCAATTTGCGCGAATTTGAACATTAAATTTATTCTCATATATATATAAAAAGGAATTCCATTAACTTGATGAAAACATTTAATAGCATCGAATCAATGGATGTAAGGCAAATATTCTATTATCATTATTCAAATGTTGTTAAATATATATTTAATCATTTGTCGTTTTCGTGATGTAAATATTATATTGTTAAAAAAAAGCTTCCTTGTTAATTTATGATTTTTTAAGCCAAATTAATATCATGATGAGTATCAACAATTTCTCCTTTACTTATAACGTTTACAAAGTTGAATAAGAGGTTAAAAATACAGAAAAGATAAAAATAAATATGAATTTTTTTTAAACAATATCCTTATATCAATAAATGAACTGTATTAACATTTAAAGTCCAACAGAACAGAAAGAAATGCGAAATAAACAAAAGGAAACTATTTCCAGTAAGAATTGTAGAATTCTAGCTATCGTTCAATAACAGATTGATATCGTTTAATTTTTTTTTTTTGAATTCCTAATTTTTGTAGAATGGTTTTATACAAAATAATGGTAAGCACAAAGGGAGTTACCCAAAATCTATGATTTCTAACAGTACTTATACAGTTATTCTTACGAGACCTAAATTTCAGTGAACTAGATATGACAATAAAAGTCCAGTTTTAGGTAAATGAACGAAAATCATACGTTTGTAATTTAAAATTTTTGTATTGAAGTTCTTATCTATCGATCTATCTAAATGTTAGTACTTGTCTACATATCGTGTATAAAAATTTATAGTTTTTGTCCTATATTGATGAAATTTGGCACTTGGGCTCTCAAAGGCAAGAGGAAAGTCATTGTTAACTTCTTAAGCTTCAATAGTTGATTGAAGTATGAATTAATTAAACCGCAAGTAAGAATGTGGAGACTATTTTCAATTACACTTTTGGGAAATATTATGCCACAAAAATTATTTTTACACTGCCATAAAGCTTAAGAAAGCATCTTTTTCAGGGTATCATTTCATTTTTTTTTCTAATTTTAATAATTAAAAAAATTAAATGGATGAACAATCTGTAACAATCCTTGCATTATTCCTTATCAAACTACTCAATCGCGTGTTTTCATCAGATTAAAATGAAGATAAAAAAATTGTTAATTTTAGTCACTAATGTTGAAGTAGGATTTTAATTTTCGTTTTTATTTCATGATATATGCATTTTTTTAAACTTGTACACGTAATAATTAGTAATAGATTTATTTCATTACATTCATATTTTTCAATATTATTTCTAGCGATTATATAAACAAATATGCCTGTTGTAACGCTTCACAAGCCGGATTATTTGATTTACAGTTACCGAATTATGCGTTGGATGGTGGGAATATACATCTAAGAGCGATTTTAAAAAAATTCATTTAGAGTTTTAAATTTAATTTAAATTAGATTTTTAAGATTAAATTAATTGAATTTTGCCGTTTTTTTTGAAAATATTAATAATTTCCTGTAACATTATTGTACAAAAATAAATTTTCCACCGTGTCAAATTTTTAAAAATTTTTTTCCTTTTAATTATACCATTTTAATAGTTCTGCTTATTTTACCTAAATTTTGGGAATTTTCACACAAATATTTTAACAAATTTCCAACCATAAACATTGTTGCTTTAAAATACATACCATTTTCATTCTTAGATTTTGGATAACTTTTGAATAAAATTTGATAAAAATTAGATTTTCTTCTATTGTTTCTAAAATTATAAAAGAAGGATTTTGTTTAGTATTTGTTTTGTTCATGAAACAAATAAAAAATATGAAGCTACAATGCTACGAAATGTAAACGATAGATGAATCGTACATTTACGATTTAACAACGATTTGATGGTATAGGACTGGTCTCCATTAAAAAGGTCCATGTAATGAAGAAAACATGCGCACGACAATTAAAATATCATAGATTTATTGGGTGTTAATTTGGCGAAATCGGTGGAAATTTATCTAAACAATTTAAATGGAATTAAATATAACCAATATCGGCAGTTGATTGTCGAAGGCGGCTAAACAAATAAAGAGATGAAATTTCAAATAAACGCTTTTCATACTAATAACTAAATAGCCAGGACGGGCAATATTAAGGGTTAACAAGGTGAACCCCAAAGACGACTAGTAATAAAAAATCATATAAAATTTAATATTTAAATATTAAAATATCGCTTTTCTATTACAATATAGTATGCTATTAAATGGTATTCAATTTGTTGTACCTCTAAGCAGATTCGGTGTAGTTCTTCGAGCTCGCATTGCAAAGCACCACTGCTCATTAAAGATTGTTTCTAAACATTACACAATTATCGTATTTAACTGAAAAAAAATCAAGAAATGCCTTTTTTCTGTTATTTAACAAGTAAGAATACATCGACATTTAGATTTCTTTTCCGATTGAGTTGTTACAGTTTTTTCCCCATTGAAAGCGGCATTCATCTCGATAGAATTACATCATATGTGACATAAACGGAAAGAAGAATGAAATTGGAAAGCATGAAAAGATCTTTCTTTCTTAATATTTAAAGTTCAAGGTAGTTTATTTTAATCTTTCTTTGCCTCCATCGTAAATTGGAGACGGATTTAACAGAAACACACTAGCACATTCTAGCACTGATTCTAAAATATGTAATACCTGTAGCTATATAAGGATACCTCTTTTAGCTGAAATTTACATTGGAAAACTATCATTGCCTCGAGTTCAGTCCATAACTGGAATTTTGATTTTGAATTCCGTCTATTTCATTCGACATCATGAAGTCAGTCACCGCTTTCCTCTTCATCGTCGTTTTGGCTGTCATCCTCCATGATGTATCTGGAAAGCCTGTTATTGATGCAAAACATCACCATCATGATCATCACGGCCATCATCATCATGATCATCATGAACATCATGACCACCATCATCATGAAAACCATGATCATCATCATGACCATCACCATGACCACCATCATGATCATCATCATCATGAACACCATGATCACCATCACGGACATGACCACCATCATGGCCATCATCATCACCATGGACATCATCATTAAATGAGTAAAAAAATCTTTACTTGAACGATCTGGAAGAGCATCGTCTGCTATATTAGCTCAATTAATTTTGGAAAAATTAGTTTTTTATGTGCAAGAATTCTGAATATTTTCTTAGATTGATCCAATTCAGATGACGTTACTGTTTCTTGATAAATGTAGTTGAACACGGCATCCATTATCTAATGGTCTCTACGTCTTTGTATTTTCCTGTATTTTAAAGTCCTGACCGTTCTTCTTTAAAAGAGCAGGAATTGCATAATTAAATATGACGTGTTTCAATTGAGCATGCAAAAATTTCTTTGACTATATTGAAATTGCATTTTGAATTGCTGAAAACTTTTTATAAAGCGTTGAAATATGTAATGTTGTTATTTTTCAAAAATATAGTTCCTTGTGAAGATAAGTTCTATAAACTTTTATTTTAATTTTGATTTTATTTTTATTAAAATTTATTTATGAGTATTGTATATTTATATTATATGGAATATTTTAACATTATCTAAAACTTTTTTCTATCTTTGAAGCAATAGTTTAATGACTTATTTTTCGCTTTAAATTTTTAGTGCAATCTACTGAGAGTCACAAAACTGTGATTCATAGAATTGTGTTATTTCTGAGTTCGATGTGTTGTAGCAGGCTTATACTTTGTCAATGATATTTATTTGCATATATGAAGAAGTAAATTCACTCTGCATATACTTCCTTAAATTTTTGTTGATTTTATAATGAACTAATTTGTCCAAAATATGCTTTTTATGAATTGAAGTGAATAAATGCTTCTTCTTTTCGGACACTTATTTTAAGAATTTTTTCTTTATAATTCATGCTTCTTCTTTTCATGGCTTCTTCAGCAAAATATTTTCAAGTTTTATAAAATTATAAAGTTATGCTGATAGATGCAGAACTAGAACGAGTTCTAATTCTGAAGCCTCACACCATTTAGTATATTATACATTTTCCAAATTTTCGATCTGCATCTTATATGCCAAATTATATGACAGAAAAGAGAAGTATTGTTTAAAAATAGACGCACTTAAAAATTTTCATAATTGCTTGATATAGAAGTTCAATCTTAATTATAAGTGAAACAATATTTCAAAAATGTTATTAAAAGTATATCTTAAATTGAAATTTACTTAACCCTTTAAAGGGCCATTTTTTTCTAGTCATATTATGTTAAAATATTTTTAGGCTTGAAATTAGAATAAGAAAAGGGATTCATTTAGCTTATTAGATAAATTTAATTTGATTAATTAATAATTAAGTAACAAATCAAGACACATCCTTTTGTCTGAGATAAAGAACTGAAGCATCTAAGATTCTATTTTTCTAAAAAAATTGTCAGAACTTATGCCGATTCACATAATTTCATACAAAGATTGATAAATTTGGTGGGAAGCATACTTCCCACGGCCTTAGAAAGGGTTAACATGGAAAAATAAGCCGAATCTTCATATTTTGGTTCTTAAAAATGGTAAAATGCCAGAACAAAATGCTAATGTAAACAAAGAAAACGATTTCAATTTCATTTTTCTAAAAGTTTTTATTTTTTAAAATTGATTAAAAATAGAAAAAAAATTGATGCGCCAAAATTGGTAATGAAAAGAAATTTTTTGAATTTCTGATGTTGCAGAAATAATTTTTTGAAATAATATTTTCGGAAGTCATTGCAGATAAAACGACAAAATCTGAATTAATTTTTAAGTCCTTAAAATTAAAAAAAATATTCCGAGGTGCTCATTTCATTTCTCCAAAGTATATTTATGCCAAATTTGGTTGCTTTTGATGAAACGATGTGTCCTATTAAGCACCAAAACATACATATACACATATACATTCTCCTTCATTATTTGTACAGATAAAAAAAAAAGAATGAACATTTATTAATCTTTTCATGTCATCCATATCTAATTAAATTCTTGCCTTTACTTAAAACTTGAAAACGACTTTAATGCAAATAAAGTTTGCTTTCTATATTAATTCATTGGTTTCGTTGAAGGATTATAGAATTTTCAGCTCATTACTTTTTTTTTTAATTTAAAGAAATAAAAATTAACTATTACCTTGTTCTTGTTTTTTCTTAAACTGTTTGATATGGCTACTCTGAGTATAAATTGCAATAATTTGACCTAAAAACTTAATGACATTGATACAATTAATGATACAGCCCTCAAAGAATCTCAAATATCAACGTAGCTTTCATTGAGATTTCATTTCAGGTTGTCAGAAATCAAGCATCAAAATTAATAAATAGCATCAGCGTTTGTTTGAACTACCTCTCAACACATCTACGCTTTTGCTCAAACAATTGTTAAGTACGAAGAATGGCCACTATGTATTATAAAATCGGTAAATGGTTCTATTACAAAATCCTCCTCCCACAAGTTACCCATTACCAGATGGCATCACTCATTATCAGGAATGCGCTTTAATCATGTTTCTTTTATTCTACTGGTATGGAAGACATTTCAGTATGCGGATGA
Organism: Argiope aurantia; assembly: GCA_026543865.1. NCBI lineage: Eukaryota > Metazoa > Arthropoda > Arachnida > Araneae > Araneidae > Argiope > Argiope aurantia. The sequence goes on along the minus strand of JAPMOR010080704.1, from coordinate 6,861 downwards.
GAAGCTTCTGGTATGAGGATTAATACTCGCTTTTCAGATGGATTTAGTAATGGTGACGGGTCGATTTACCTCCTCTTCGATGATGGGGCATATATTTTGTGGGAAGGGTTGTATAATGACCGGCAATGGCCTCTAGGACTCATCTTTAGCTAGCATGTCACAGCTATGGAGACGATAGGCATTGAAGTCTCTCCGCAGGCTAAGACAGATCTAGGGTAGCTCATTTATTGTAACTTTATCTAATGACCTACATCATGGGAGGGATTTCATGAGTACGCAAATGTGAGGTTGTCGGAATAAGTAAGTAGTTTATTAAGTAAAGTTGGTGGATTAAATGAAGTTGTATGTTCGAGTTATCTCCAATGAAAATGATCTAATATACCTTTTAATGGAAGAAGAATACTATATCCGGTAATAGACCTTAGGACTCAACTTTAATCCTCGCAAAAGAGATTTAATTGAAATAAAACACCACTAATATTTCCAATAAACCAGATAATAGTCAAAGGCGGTTGATATTGATAGATTAGTTAGTAAGCTTAATTTTTTATTGATTGTTGTTGCCCCAAATACTTTGGCATGGCGAAGGTAATATTGACATCGGTCACTTTATTATATACTGATTGAGAAATCAGTCATTGAATGTATCAGATGTTTTGTTCATATATTTATGCTGATTTTTCTATGAAAAAAAAGAGTATAATAATGTTAGTCTTGTAAATAATTTCCAATAAAACAGGAAATGTTTAATATGAAGCAAAATAGAATTCAAATTTTAAGCGGTGAAGTATCTATAAGTTTTTAAAAATTGAAATATAAGTTTCAAAATTTCTTGCTAAATAATAAGACTTCAGCCATCATATTTTAATTGTACGAGTTATGTCCAATTTTTATTATTTATGTATTAATTTTTCCAATTAAAATGGAAAAGTAACAGGCAACAAAAATTATTATTTTAAGGAAGAAGCAAAAATATTTCCATGCCTGAATGATGTGATTATCCTCAAAATAGTATTGTAGCTTAATAGTATTTTGAGCCTTATATAAATTTTATACCTTCACTTAACATTACACAACTTTTAATTCTCGAATAAATGATATTGTTAATTTATTTCTTTAAAAAGATTTCATTTCATAAATAATAAATTGGTTGAATGAAATATGGATGTGCTGCTATCACCTCTACTAATTAATAAGAGAGATGTATGTTTGATGATATGTGTTTGTCTATCTATTGACGCTATATAGGATTGCCAATTAATTTAGAATAACAAAATTTAGTTGAAATATATTTTAAAGAAAATAAATATGTCCCTCATTGTGTTTTTTAAAATTTTAATTAATTAAAAACTAAAGGGAATGCAACATTTTCCTTCGATAATTCCCAAAAATATTATAACATAATTATAAAATATTATTATAACTAAACTTATTATCTTTTTAATGACGCCAATTTAATTACCGTAAAAATGTTGATTAAATTTTGACATTTTTTAAAAATATTTTTATGCGTAATATGCAATAATACATTATATTGTTGCAAAAATTCAACTTTTTTTCATTGTTTTATGAAATATTTAATCCTTTGATTTTTCTTCTTTTATTGAATGTTAAAAAAAAAGAAATAATTTGATTATTATATTTTGATGAGACGGTTAATATGACAAATCAAAAAACTGAATTGCATTAAAGCAAAAGACAGATGCAATTTGAAATATATACAAATGTTTTTAAGGTTTTTATGTTATAAGACTGACTCCATTAGGAATGACACAATAAATAAAACAGGTGTAGGGTTATTAAAATAGCACGACTTCAACGCCTGTCGCAAATTGATTAATGGCACTTTCCTGGATGAATCATGAATATAATTTTGCAAAAGGGATTTAAATGAAATAAAATACCATTAATATCTCCAATAAATCAGCTGGTCATCCAAGATCAATTAGTAAGCTTAATTTTTTATGTTTAAAAATTATCTGACGTGCATTAATCATAAAATTACATTACACCACTTACATTCCCATTTTTAGAGCCAAATCCTTTCCTATTTGGATGGATGGATGTGATTTTTATTTTTTAAATAAAAATACAAATATCAAATAAAATACAAAAAATATAGATACACGAAGCACATAAAGATAATTAAACGACACAGAAAACAAAGCAAAACAAAAAACAAAATAAAATTATATCATAGATAATTAAAAAAAATAACAAAAAAATAACATGGGGCCGTTTTTGGTTGCTGGGCATAAAAAATAAAAAATAACCCTTATAAAGTCAAAAAGCTACAAGAGGCCTATTTGGGGACAAATGTCATAAATTGGAACCCAAATTGGATAACCAGGAGTAATCCGAGCTGGCACCTTCCCTATACAAATTTTCACATCACACTAGCTGTAAGATATTTGATCTTTTGAAGATTTAAAGTGCACATGCATTATGGATCTTTTATGGAATCAAATCTCAGAGCCATGTCCCTGCGGTTGTGAAACCGAGACTTTGGCACGAGATCCCAATGAGCTAAAAAAAGAAAATCGCTCTACATGTCGAATAAAAGCTGTCTTCAAGAATAATAGACTATCATTTCTAAAGAGAAACTTAGATTGAAGTAATAAAGAGATGCACGGAAGCAAGAATTGTGTATGTATTGAGTCTTTGCATTTTGCGTCTGAGGATTGTTCAGAATAGAAGTATTTGTAAATAGCTGAAAAAATAATACCGAATATTGCTTAAAAGTATGATATGTACAGTCCAGCTGTCATTGGCGATTCTGCCATTGAGAATCTATTTTATTCTCATTTTGATAATGTACAGAACAAAAAACCCTCAGCAAGAGTTTTTTTTCTTTTTTCTAAAATGTTCCCACATACCTTCTAATAAACTTGTCTTGCCAGAGAACGCCTTACATTACACTGGCTTACAATAATTACGAAATCTTCAATTTTGGCGTGAATTAAGCATTTTTACTGAATCTATCGTGTCATGATTGGCGAGTTTTTTAATAGATAACCTTGGCATAGGGTCAATAGCATCCGAAAATCGAATTTTTGCTTTAGACACTTTTTTTCTCAACCGTTTGAAACAAAGATGTGACACAAAACAGCACTTGTAGTCATAAAATCCTATACCAAATTTGACATATTTAAGTCATTGCGTTTTTGAATTATCGTATGCTACTGAAAATACAGACCGACAGACAATCAGCCCGTGGTTGGATTTGGCTGCAAAATTTTACAGGTGCCTACACAATGATGTTAAATCTGTGTACCGACTTTTATTTATTTATATGTAACTCTATTCGTTTTGTAGCTATCGTGTTAATTTATACTGGAAAACAGCTGGATAGACAGACTTCTCCAGAACGGATTTTACTCAAAATTTGATAGAAATTTACAAATTTGGTGTAAAACACGTATACCGAACTTCATCCATCTAGTTCAAAACGCTTTTTTTATTTATTTTTCTTTGTCACAGACAGACGGACATTCTAAAAATGTGTTTTTCGAATTCGGGAAGGTTAAAAAAATGGAGATTTGTCAAAATTTCGAGTTCGAATTTTTTGACGATTATTATATTTTCTCTACATATACGAGAAAGTAAAAGGCAAAAGTTTTATTTTTTGAACTGATTCTGTTTGTTCAATACTGGAAATGTAACAAAACTATGAAATCATATTTACTGAATTTTATCATTGTGTTGCATTTGGGAATATGTTTAAGGGTATATGAAGCTGTAATTGCTTATGTGTATGTTTAAGGGTGGAAATATGAAGAATTTCTAGGGTACCATTTATTTTTAAAAATATTTGTTTGTTATAAAATTTACTACTATTTTGATCTTTATTATTTGCTTTGGGAAGAAAAGAAATTCTGCATTGAAAGATTAATTATATTTATTCCCTTTATTGAAGAAACACAAGATATATATGGGAAAGGTTTTGCAATTTAAACTGTTATTTGTTGACGGAAGCGACATTTCAGACATCATTTGAATATCAGAATAATTTTTTTTAAATTCTATCTAAAACCCTGGAGATCCCCTAAGCCAAGTAAATGATTAATGGGGAAAAGAAAATTGTTATATATGTCTGTAAAAGTTATTTATGCTTTTTAAATACTCTAAAGAGTATCAAAGTTTCCAAGTTTTCAGATTCTCAAATTTTGAGATTGAAGGATTTAGTAGTATTATCGCATAAGAAAACTCTTTCAAGATAATGAAAAAAGTGTTCATATTTGGCCCATATTATATAAATTTATTTATTTCAAGATAAAAAAAAATTCTATTTAATAGAAGCAAATATATCTTTGTCAGAATTTCAACATAGCACAACCCGAAAATATCATCAGAAATTATCATCATCTTCTTTCTCCAAGATTGAATTCAAATAAAAATCAGCATTATCTTGATTGAAAAAAAATTATTATTCGTGATATGGTTACCAAATCAATGCAAATCTTGCTGCTGGAAGAATTTTTTAAAAATTTTCATTTTAAAATTAGACAATTGGTTTCAGTAATAAAATATGTATTGTTAACCTCTATCAGTTTCAGTATATTACAAAATAACTGAAAGATTACATCAAAAATTACGTAAACAATTTTTTAGCAGTTGTTTAACTCATTAAAGTTTCTAGACAAAAAAAATGGAATTTTGTTTCCACTTCAATTGTTGCATTTTTTCTCAATTGAATGTGTCGGAAATTTGAAGAGAATCAAATGACAATGATTACATAAGATGAAATGATATATTGTTCAAACTGATACACTGAAAAAAGCTACTCCTTTTTTAGAATTTAAAATAGAAAGCAGTTTTCTTATTTTGCATCTAAATTTTTGTCTTTTGTTCATTGTTAGTTAAAGATAGATTCTCTTGAATTATCCTAGCACGTCCGGATACATAATTTTGAAATACTTGATCTAAGTTACTATATAAAGAAGTCACTTTCAACTTGTAAACATATTCGGAAGCATTCATTGATTTGAATTCAATCTATACCTGAAGCTTTTCGGTGCTCTCACCATTTATTACTTGACATCATGAAGTCTACCACTGTCATCATGTTCGTTGTTGTTGTAACTGTTATTCTGCAATATGCCTCTGGAAAACCAACCACAGAAGCAAAACATCATCACCATGACCATCACGATCATCATGACCACCATCACCACGAGCATCATGACCATCACCATGATCATCATCATGACCACCACCACGACCATCATCATCATGAACATCATGATCATCATCATGGACATGACCACCATCATGGTCATCATCATCACCATGGACATCATCATTAGACAAAAGATGAACAGAAATCCAGTCTTAAATCTCTGTAAGAACTCTATATGCTATATTATTTGAAAACTGTATTTCCTAATAATCTTAGGTAAATTAGCTTCTCAATCAGGAATCAGTCTTTGCTCAAATGGGGTAATGGAATGTGATGTATTATAGTTACGTGATGAGCATGATTGCATGCATCACTTTTAACCGTATGGTTAAAAAATATTGAAGTTTAAAAATGCAAAACTTTTACAGTATCAAGTCTTGTCATTTAGAGAAAAAAAAAAGTGTAGAATTTCATTTCTTTAGTGGTCTTTAAATTATTTGCTTAGTAAGAACAAAAAGTATAGAATACGTATTTTAGCCGACTATTTAAATTGTGCCTCGAAGTGGGAGTAAAACATCTAATAATATTTTGAATTTTTAGTACTTGTTATGGGTAAAAAGCAAACAGGCTAAAGATGACGTAAAGAGAAAAATCATAACTCAGATTTGGAATTTTGATAGAATTGCAATAATTTGGGAATATTTTTAACGTTTTATATTGGAATATTTTAATTACTTTTATATTGCTATTATATTTCTTCAATGACAACACTCTATTTTCATTGATGTTCTTGGCAAATCCATTAGTCGGAGTAGATTTTGTTTGATTTATTCCCTATATATTTCAAGTTTTATGAACTCTTATTATATCTAACTGTATGTAATAAAATATCTTGTACAAAACATTTTTTGTTGTGTTTTGATTCCTGACGGTTTTATAAATATATAATCTGTTCACAATGTATCTATGTTTTATCTAGACAGTTTTTTTTTATCGTGGCATTTGCAAATAATCAAAATCCTCTTTTTTTAAAACCGGAATAATTATTCATTATGTTTCAAGCAAACGATTCTAATCAGTTTCAAATTCAAATATCTGACATTGATTTATACTGCCTGAACCTTTTGACAAAATTTGATAGTTCTTTTAAAAAATAAACGGTTTTTGACAACTGTTTAAATACTGTTAATCCAAAACAATAATATTATTAGATGTCCTTTAAAACATGTACATTTATTCTTATACGAACTACCAACTTTTGGGATTGTTGATAACTGGATATCATTAGATAAGTATATCATAAGGAGGAACGGATTTACGACTAGATATGCTAAGCCATAAGATTAAGAGGACGGGGGTATGCAGGCTTATCGATTAAAAAATTCTATTTCCCTAATCATCATTTAAATAAAATTCTGAAAAATACATTTTTTTGCGCATTAAAATATCAGAAATACAGTGTGTTTACCTAATGAATTATTAAATTCATTATTTGTAATAATTATTTTTATAATAAATTGAAATGTAAATTATTTATTAACAGGTTATATTACATTTCACTTATAGGTCCTGAAAAATAATATTTAATCTTGTATTTTTTTAATTAATTATTCCTTTGCAATATTTTTAGAATAAGTAAATATCTACATTGTAAATGAAGTAATCGTTAACTATTAATTAATCAATTCTTCAAAAACTTTTATTTTTCCATAATTATATATATATATATATATATATATATA
>JAPMOR010080703.1:37780-82230 GCA_026543865.1 Argiope aurantia | reverse complement strand
ACGAAATCGGACAAATTGAGTAGAGTAACTGGTTCTTCCTAATTATTTTAAATATATAGATATTAATATATTATAGCTTTAACATTAAAATAATGTTTTAATAAATTGAATTTAATTTTAAAATCTGAGTTTGACAAAAAATCTACAGCATATTCTAAGATTTTAACACGAAATGCTTATTTCCATAAATTAGGCGATCCATTATTCAAGTCAATGATTTTAGAATTCAACATGCTTTTATGGTTAGTTTGAGAATAAATAATCAAAAATTGGTTCAGTTTATTCATAATTTCATCCTACCAATTCAACGTCGAAATAAATAAAATTATCATAAATATCTATAAATATTATATTGACATAGTTCAATATTTTGATAGCTTCTTATTGCATTGATAGATTTCTCAAAATTATTAGAATTAAAATTCACTTTAAAATCACTAAGTTAAGATAGTTAATATAGGACAAAAATAGATTTCCTAAAAAAAAAACAAAGAGAAAAATCTAAATTTATTCATCTTTTTCTGAGATAAAATATGGCTCTCCGGTTTTTAAACACTGATTTGATTATTTTGGTATATATACAGATTTTTTTGGCAGTATTCCTTCTGTTGATATAATATGGAAAACTGAGACCAGGTTTGTCATTCGTTTCAAATTTACGAACTACTGAACTAGCCATTGAACTGATCACCGTTCATAGACACTGCATTGTGGATATATTTCGTAACTGATATCAGTTGTGTGGATTCTACTATGCGAATCATTTCATTATATTTCTAAATTATGCTATTCAACTTCAAATATCTAATTCTATTGTGACTTCAAAAATGCGAATGTATCAAGATCTTTTATGTTTTATGAAATATTAAAACTATCCTGATTGTAATAAAGATGAAAATGAGTCTAGCCTACCTTTAAAATGTGAATGCAACGGATGATGTGGGTGTTTAAGATCGGAATAAGTGGATCCAAGTCCCAGAAGTGGAAAGGAGACGCAATGGGCGAGATTCGGGAAAGGTCGGAAGATTTCGGCAGCCGTCGTGTAGTGGGCAGGCAAAACACCATTGTTTGAGCTCACAGTAGGGGATGCGGATCTTAAAGAGAAGAATTAACATTCATCTTTAGACATGAGAGTGAATTTATTTCAATTCCGATAGCCGGTTGAATATTAACAGAGCGTAATATTTTATAAGTGTAACAAATATACTTGCAAACAAATCTACACTTTACGGAACAAGTCTACATATGTAAGAAAGATATTCACAAATATATCCGGAAGTTTTAAATTCAGATAATCTATTGAAACCTCTTTTATGATTCAATAATGTTAAATTTATTAGCATTCATGCAGATTAAAGTATATAATCAAATATAACGAAAATTCTTATTATTAATTCTTTCGATTTACGATTGGAAAAGCTAATAATAAGAGTTTTCTATTTTTTTATTGAAATTTTATTTATTCAGTACAATTTTATTTCCACATATTGTGGAATGAACTGATTCTTATGAATATGAATAATATATACATTTATAAATATTCCAAGGTAATAAACAATCTTCAAAGCCTTCATGAAATTTTGAAATACCCAAATTATAATTAAACAATGATAATTATTATTAGTATTAGTTGATGATATTGCTTTATTCCTTTAAACATTTTGGTGGAATAAATTGTCACTACAAATACAAAAGCAACAAAATCAAAATTCCCTATAGTTTATAAATGCATGAAGAATAAAATGTCTCACCCAGTGATATCTGGTATAAAACGCATTCCATTTTTATGATAAGATATTTAGAAGAAAAAAAATGGCTTATAGAAATGAATATTTTACAAAAAAAATTACCTTATCATTTTAGAAAGACAGGTAAAAAAATACTAGGTAAATGTGTTTAGCAAATATGCAATATTTTTTTGGCGAATATATGAAATTAAATAAGAGATATTATTTTACTAAATAAATATTTCGATTGATTTTCATTTTCGTATTCAGTTATATTAAGAGAAAATGGTTCACGGTGTCGTATTATATTTAATTATTCTGCAAATAATAATAAAGTATTTATTTATAAGTAATAAACACTTGTCGCTCGCAAAATTAATTAAAAAGTTTATGGGTTTATAAATAATAAGAAATTTACTGTATATATGAAGAAATAAATTAATTGAAATTGAAAATTGATTTATAAGTGAGAATGAAATTAAAATCATATTGGAGAGTTTCAATTATTTATTAATTAATTAAAAATTAAGCAAAATTTTGGAGTTTTTTCCTTCATAATGCTCGAAAATATTTTTACACATAAGTGATTTTTACATATTTTCAAAATTCAAAGAATTAACTTTTGTAGTTAGATGTAGTTAGATTTTGTGTAGAATTTAATTATCTTGCACATATTTCTTAAATTTCTGCAATTTTTGAAAAATATTTTTTGCCCAATTTTCAACAATGCATTAAATTTTCGCCCTGAAATAGAAAACGCTTTCATTGTTTCATCAAAAATTTAAACGAGATTTTCTTCTATTAGTGAAAGCAAAAAAGAAAGGACGAAGGATTCTGTTTAGCAACTGTGTACTTTAGGTGTTTTCTGTACCTCAAAGGACAATGGTCTCTTTCGAATAAATTCAGTTTTTAATTGTAATTTTAATAGCGCTATGATTTCCATTAGAAAAGTTACGTATACAATGTGTAGAACATAAGGGAAAATTATTATTAAACTATTAAAACTATTACATCTATGACAATATGACGCTTGAAAGTAGTTTGTTGACAGAATCATGGACGTGAAGTTATATCTAAGGAATTTAATTAAAAATAAATACAACTAATATCCTTGACGACCAACTGGTCATTAAAGGTAGCTAGTTTTAAATAATATATTTTTTTCTATATCATTTATAGCAAATGATCCAAAAATAATGAACGACCGAACTTCATATGTTGATATATACAAACGACATCTAAATATGCACAGGTAAATTCTAGAAATACATATTCAATTATCCGAAAAAATCTTTTATCCGGTATCGTCAAAGAGATTCTACTGTAATTTAAAGAATATATCTCACCTCTGCAGCAAAGAGGACGAGGTATGTGGGTGTAAGAGGGAGGCTGTGGAGGCCGGCGGGAAGAACAGAGGGTGGGTTCTAATATCCCCTGGCCACAGCCCGAGTCCCAGGGATCGGAAGTCCGCCCCTGTCAGGTGAGAGGGCACAGGAAGGCTGAATTCCTTCGGCAGAACACGAGACGATTCGTCTGCTGTCGAGCTTGGGATGTTCTCCACCTTGGCACCTACAGCAGAAAAGTGAAATTGATACATTTTCAGAAACGAATTAAGCACGTTAGGTTCCTTGGTGCTAAAGTTCTTGAAATTTTGACCTTAAAATCACATATATATGTAAATTTGCAATTTTTGGCTTTTCATATGTAACGTTTTAAATTAATTTCGCATCTTTTTATTCATAATAATCATTTTTATTAACATTAATTTCGTTTTATAGTTGTTTTGTTATTTCATTTTAATTACCTATTTCATTAATTTAATTCATTTTGGTAGGTAGTTAATATACTTTAAAATCAGTGGATGAATTTATGTACGTTAAATTAGTAATTTCATTTATAAATATTTATGACATGTATTACTGAAATAGTTTATTATTCAAGTATAGAAGAAAGGTTCTTTACTAACAAAATTGCTATGATTTTAATTGTCGAATAAATAAATATTATAATAAACGTGCTATAAATAATTTGATTTTAAATATGTAAATACTATAAAGTAAGAACAATAAAAGCAAGAATTGCAAGATTCAAACCTTCGAGCCAATATAATTGATGCAGGGCAAATCATTAGCCTTTTAAAAATCGTATACACCCATCAAAGAAAGAGAAATTGACATGAAAATGAGTACAGAAATTAATGTTGAGTACTGAACATGGATCCCTACGATGCTCGAAAAATAATAATTTTGCTCGGCATTCTCCATCCTTCTTCCCTTTGAAGAAACCGGAACAGAATTGAAGCCACAATTACTACTTACAGTATGTAGGGTAGTGAGTATACAGTACTCAAATGTTATCAATGTAAGTTACACTACTGGTACCGCGTTACTGGTACCAGACAACCAATAGCGAAGTAGAAAATGTGACCTTAAACCGCCTACAGAAAATACACAAACAATAATAGTCTGTCTCATGCTTTGCTACCATTAGTTTACTGGTTAAAATTAGATATGTAAATAGATCCTTATAAAAAAATCCAACTCGATATTGACAAAAAGGCTTCGTTCTCCTTTCAACCCAGAGTTCCTGGAGCACAATCTAGTGCTTCTAGCATTTAGTCCGCGTTTGCACTTATGGTGAAAGGAAAAATGCAACACACTTTTAAATGAGTGCATGAACTCAAAGTTGTTATCGAAAGGAAGATGCTAACTCTAAAATCGATTACAGAGACTCTAACAGCCAGACCGAAGACTTCTTGTGAATGGATTTCGTTCAAAATTTGAGATAAATCTTCAAATTTGATCATCAAATTTCAGTTTGAGCCGTCTAGCTCAAAGTGCTTTTGAGTTACCGTGTTCACATTCTGACATAATGCCAAAATTGTGTTTTTCAGTAAATTCTGAAACGTGGAGATTCATCAAAATCTCGAGTTCGGATATTTTCACGATTGCAATACTTCTTCTATTCATCTTATACCAGAATGTAACAATATAAGCGGTGCATTTCCGCTGACCATTCCTATAAATGCGTATTGTTTTGAAATCATGAATAAATGGAACAGATGGAATTAAATCAGGGCCATGTAGTGGCAGACATGTTTTTTTAATTATCTCATTGTTTGTTTTCGAATAGATAGAGTAGACATTTTTTAAATAATTAAGACATTTTTTGGAGAAATTAATACAGTAAAATAAAACTTTTACTATATAAATTTTTAATTTATATAGTAATTTATATAGTTTTGTATAGTAAACTTATTTACTGAATTTTTTATGCGTACAGTGTATTTTGATTATCATGGATAAAGTCAGAAGAAAATGCAGTAAATATATTTTCAATTCCATTTCTTAACTTTTAAAAAGGGGGAAAAAAACTGAATAATGTTGCTCAGTAATTGCTGATTTTTACAGTTGCGCACTCACCCCACCCCGCTAGTAATTTTGAACCAATTATATATCACATGGTTTTAAGCATAATTCTATTGAAAAACATTATAATTCTGAATTATATATTCACCATTCTTTGTTGTGTTTAAACTAACAATGAAGAATTTAGAGGAAATCTCTTTTTTTTTCACGTTGTTAACATTTCTATGTTCCTGAAAAAATAATTTTGGTACTTTTAAATTCAAAACAGGTTATTATCCTCCGTGAAATCCGTTCTCATTAAAGGTTGTTTCGGATGGAAAAATTAAATCTCTAGTCGCAAATTGCTTTAGAGAAATCTTGGATGTACTCCAAGAAGCCAAGTCTTAATTGCCTTCCAGAAGGTTGTTTGTCACGAGCAAAATACTGAAAAGCTACAGTTTATTGCTCTGTCTCCTGGGATAGTCAGAACTTTCATGCAGATATTTATCAAAAATATGGGCTGTATTTTTAAAAATCCGAAGAGACAAACGGAGACGTAGCAGAATATATAATAATAAAGCTTTCAATAGCTGAAAGTGAATTTTGTTTTTAAAATTACCTGATTTATATAAAAATTAAAGAAGATTCAAGACAGCATAGCATGATAATGTTTTAACTGTATTTCGTCTTTTTGATTCAGTAGCCGCGGCATTCTGTATAATTCACTTAAAGAATGTCAGTCTGAAAACTTCATAATATTAGTTAGGGAAGAGGTGAAAACTTTGCTTTAAAGTTGTTGTTTTTATTTAAAGAAAGCATTTTTTTTTTCTTTTTACCATAATAATGTTACAACATTCCTAAAGTACATGAATGAAAGATTTAAGGAAATAAAGAAGGGGAGGGGAAGAGTGAATTCCAGAAAAAAAAAAAAAAAGATGTCCGCTAATTTTCTTGCATATTTTTCATAAAATCTTATCTCTCCACTTAAAACTATAGACCTTTGGTTGAAGCACGATTGTCTTAACACTTTTTTAAGTATTTTGGATACCTTGTTTTCCAATTGACAGAAATCAAAATTTGACCCACAGTTATCATTGTAGTCAGGATTGTAATAATAATAATAATAATAATATATAGGGAGAGGCAAAATAATAAACAATCATAAGACAAAATAAAAATATAACAACAAACAATGTAACAAATAAGACTAAAAACGAAAGAAACCGGAGTAAAGAAGAAATAATGATGAAAACACATGTGAGGAGAATATGAGGGGAATCAAAATGCTACAGTTCACGAGACGCTGTGGAAATAAATAATAAATCAATATAAAAAAATCGAAAGCAAAAAGTGAAATTTGCAAAACAACGCATGAATTGTCAGTTAAAAAAATATATATACTACCTCAGTTAAAATATATATATATATATATTGCTTATCAGTGTATGTGCTGATGATATATTGAAATATGTGATGTTTTCTATTACAGGCATGCCATTTTAAAATAGCAAAAACACAATAAGTCAATGTTTCTTTTCTTTTGACGTGGTCAGTTTTAGCTGTATATCAAAGATATGCTTAGTTTATTCAATTCACTTTTAATAAAATATCATGAAAAGGGAAATGTTGATTATGTTGATAGTTAAAGTTTAACATTTTACTAAAATCTACTTCTGCACAAGTTTACATTTTCATAAAAAAATTTAAATATCCTGTAAGTGCTGCGAAATTGTATCTTGTTTTGCAATTTTTATGAAAATTGAAGATAAGCTTAAAAATATGATTAAGTGAGCTTAATCCCCATTTTCAATAGAAAAATGACTTAAGATAAAGAGCTTACATTTTGAAGGGCATTTATTTTAAACAGGCAATTTATTATAACATTATAATCAATGATTTTGCTGTAATTCATACAACATTGGAACAAATCATAATTAAAAAAAATAATGTATATTTCATACTTTTGAAAAATTTCGAATGGTGTAATTTCAAGAAATTAACAGATGATACAAATAATTCTTCAAATATTTTCTATTTTTGATAACATTTTCAGACATTTTTTTCTGTTTGTCTGATTTTAATTTCTTTCTTAATACTTAATCTGGCAAAAATGCTTCCAATAAACTAAGTTCCCTCACCCTACTTCACCAGCAGTTTTAGGGGGAAAACAATCGCAAACGACACTTTTCTACAACCCTTACAACCACCATATGCAACCCCTCTCAGAACTTCGTGCGTCTGTATTTTTGTCCGTGCAGCCGATTCAACTTCCATGTGAACATCGTAATCCAATTGCTCGCTCTCACCAGGGGTTATAACTCCTGATCTGTTCTCCCGCGACCATTCAAAAGAGGGGGGTACTATACGTTCCCTACCTCCCTGGGGGTTCTTGCCGCACAAACGATACACTGATTCGACGACGGTGACTAAACTCAATAATTGAGTTTAGTAGACCTTTTCTCTCTCTAACCCTCCCCCCCCTTCACGTCCATGCATAATACTCTACCGCTTTATTCACCTGTACCTTCCACTCTACCATAGAGGATGGTGTCAATAGGTCTACACTTTTAAAGTGGGTGTAAAAAAATCTGTCGGCAGCTTAAAAGGGCTTGAAAATTTGAATGGGGTTTAAAGAGGGATCGCTTTGGTGCTTACATTCAAAACGGGGAGTCGAGGGAGATGGATTTCGTCGAGTGATTGAAAGTGGAGACTGAGCGATGCGAGTTGGAAAGTGTGAGGGATCAAAATGTGTAGAAAAGAATGATTTATTGGTTTTTACCGACATTATTGCAGAAATCTTTTAAATTAAAAAGTTCGAGTAATCTATGTATTTGATGGTTTATATTATCGAAACCAAGCATTTTTTATACAATCTATTACAATAGCTTTTCTACATTCAATTCTAGCAAATCAATTATAATTAGTAGACTTTCACGCTACAAGGTTAAAAAATAGTATTTGGATTGGTACGTATTTTTAGTAATTTCACAGTACGGAATAATACAATTCTATTCTATTTATTTATATTATCTGGGTATAATAATCGTATACATAGTATAGAGAAAGTATAGTAATCGACGACAAATTCGAACTCGAGATTTTGCGAATCTCCACATTTCAGACCTCCCTGAGTTCGAAAAACGCATTTTTGGAAAATGTCTGTCTCCGTCTGTCTACCTGTGACAAAGATAACTCAAAAATGCTTTGAGCTGGACAGTGGAAATTCGGTATATTATCTTCATACCAAATTTACAGGTTTCTATCAAATTTTGTGTAAAATCTGAAGTCCGTCTATTTGAATATAATTTGACAGAATAATTACAAAACGAAGAGAGCTAGATAGATAAAATTCGGGACATATACTTAACGTCTATAGTGTAGACATCTGACTAATTTTAAGCCAAATCCAACAATGTGGTGTCGGTCTGTACTTTCAGAAACATGTAAGCGCTATAATCCAAAATGCCGAGACTAAAATATATCAATTTGTAACTACAAGTACAGTTTTGCATCAATTCTTTTATTTCAATCGGTTAAGAGAAACTTGCCTAAAACAAATTCGATTTTCAGATACTATTAACATATGCCAGGGAATAAGTCCGAATACCTGGCCAAGAATGACACGATAGATTTAATAAAAATGCCAAATTCTTATCAAAAGTCAATATTTCATAACTATTACACGCCAGTTTCATTTAGGGAGTTCTCTGGCATGACAAGTTTATTAGAGACTATTGGAGAAAGTTTTAAAGAGACCACTTACGCTCGTTATTTTTGTAATTTCATTGTTCTAATATTTATAAGGTGAATATTAGGCTATTTAGTTGTGCATTTGCTTCTAATTTCATTTAACACAGACATACCGTTGTCAAGCCCATTCATCCAAAAAGGAGAAATAGAGATTAAAAAAGTGTTTCGTATGATTTTGAGGATTTAAAATTTAGATTTCTGATTCAATACCGGTGGTGATTACTCTCAAAGAAATTCTTAATTATGTAAGTGCAAAGAAGTGCTTTTACTTCCAGAATATTTCTGGAAATGACAGTAATAATCACAACGTACGTGCATTTGAGAAGAACCTACACACTAGTGCCTATTTTTTCAGTTAACATATTTCTATAAAATCATAATTTAAAAAATAAAATTGATAGGTCCTATCACAATAAATTCAGTAAGTCTCAGAATCAATATCTATTCACAAATTTCATCACATATATTGGAAAAATGCACATTTTTTTACTGTGCAATATATATAAGCACATTATATGTTGAGAAATATACATACATTCATGAATTCATGTTTATTGCTTGGCTCTTTAAAGGTATAAAGAAATGTTTTCAAAATTAATGGATACAAGAATTCTCATTTGTTTTAAGATACATTTAATATTTCTAATCTGGGTTATTTTATGTATGTTGAAATATTTCTTTAATTCGGCTTTCAATTTTTTTACGAAAAAAAAATAATTTAAAAATTCCTTGATGATATTTAAATTTTTTTTATCATTTTTGAAAAGTTGGATAAATACTTAGTAATTATAAAAACTGTAGTCTTTTAATCGTTATATATATATGTATTGGAAATGCAGAAATATTCACTTGCAGTGCATTTAAACATGCCGGTTTTAATCCTTTTTGTTGGCTATAAAAAAAAACTTTAAAAATTCATTTTAAGAAAACTCCTCTCTTTTGTTAGATTTTATTAAAAAGTTCCAAAACTTTAAAGTTATTTTTAAAAAAACATCTTTTTGTTAGATTTTATAAAAAAAATGTTCAAAAACTTTAAAATTCAGTTAAAAAACATCTAAATTAATTCCTAAAAGACCCAATTTTATTTCGAGATAATAGAAAACAAATAACTAAATATTTTTTTAGTATTGCGCAAATTATCGGATGTCCCAAACATCATTATATAATTCTCAAAAAATATGATATTAGAGAAGAAATCTTTACAAAGATTCAATAAAACCTTTTTCAAATTCCATTTTTTTCCCTGACACATTAAAAAAATTTCAATGCACTCTACTTATCAGCTGGTTCATTGATTCACCAGTGTGTTCATAGCCTTTATATAAATTAATAATTCTGTAAACCGGGGTTTCTGAAAGTAAAGCCCCTTACCTGTTCCATTATGGGTTGAATTAAGGTGGTTGTCGGTGGAAGCGAGCAGGTGCGGAGTGAAAAAAGGGAAGAGCGGGAAGCTGGACTCGAAGGTGGCCACGGACTTGAAGGCGGGCAGGCCATACCACAGACCCGGGTAACACGTCCTCAGGGGTTCTCCCCTTTCCTCCTCGGCACCCCGGGCAGACGGGGAAGAAGATGAGGAACTTACCAGGTTCGGAAATGCAGGGGGTGGACTCTCCACTCCACCTGGAAAATAAGAAACATTCTTTTTCATATAATAAGAAAGAAGACAAGAAAAAAATATCTAGATATTTGTGATTTGTTTCGAATTTTTTAAAATAATATTACATATAGCGAAGAATTTTTCTAGTGGGTTCTAAATTTAGTTTCTTAGTATGAGTTTTGATTTTTGCCATATGGGTTCTGTTTTGAAGAATAGCATTGCTTGATGGTTTTATACCGCTGTTATTACCATGACATGAATTTAATTCTGTGAAGAATGAATTGTTGCTTAAATGGCGAACAGGTATTCTAAAAAATTTAATTTGCTCATCATTAGATGATATGTTGCTACTAATTCTTGATATCTCAGAGAACTTCGGAGATACTTCAAGAGCTGACGACATATAAACAGTACTATGAAGTTAAAAAATATTAGCTACAGTTTCGCGCCAGATCTTTTATCTTTTTGGGAGATAAACTTCATTCGAACTCCCGTTTCAGATTTTTCTGAATCCGAAAAACACATTATTATATTTATGTTTCTGAAAACACGTAATTCAAAAATCGTTTTAAGATAGACGGAGGAAATTTTGTATATGAGCTTTACACCAAATTTATAGATTTTTATCAAATTTTGAAAGAAATGCAATACTATAACTGCATCTTGACTACTCCTACCAGCCATACAGGCATACTGATTTGATCTGAATGACCGGATTGCCACGACAACATTGGCGGGAACTAAAATTGAGTACTAAGGACTATCACCGGCCTCGGTTCAACCTTTCCTGTGGAAAGCACGTTCCGTCTTGTAGGAAGTAGCCAATCCCCGCCATTTCTATACCCACTTGAGTGATGGAAGCCAACCAGCGTATTGGAAGCTCCTCATCCTCGTATCTGATGTGCCCCCAATGGGATTCGTGCAATATCACAAATACAATTTGTTTGTTTGCAAACGAATGTTGTTTCTTCTGTTTTTTCCGTTTTTCGAGTGCAAATGAACAGGATAGCTACAAAACGCAAAAAAGCTAAATGCATAAAAATTAGTATACAGTGTTGTGTATAAAGTGACGATTCTTATCAAACTTTGTACCAAATCCGTTAATGAGTTAGTCGTTTGTGATATGTACATTTGTACCCATGAAAATGCCATAACTGAAAGTTGCAATAACTTAAATTAATAAAATTTGGTATGTGATCTTGTGACTACAGTTAAGAGTTATGTATCAATTTCTTTTCGATCTATTCGAGATTAAGAACGCTCAAAATGAATGCTCAGTTTTGTTCACTATACTACAAAGCATCAAAAACTCATGCATGGGATTGAAATTTTTTAAAAAAAAAAGTGAATAGTCTTGGTTCTCATGACTTTACTCCAAATTCCGATTCTTTATGCGGAGGTAGGGAGAGATTTTTACATTTGTTAGGGAGCATGCTCAAGACTTTCGTGGGGACCACTGCCAGTTTGAATTATGTCTGTCTGTGAACAGAACAATTCAAAACGAGAGAAAAAAATGTTTATCTAAATTTGGTATGTAATTTAGCTTCACATTAGTATTGTAGATGCATATCAATTTCTGAACAGCCCGGAAAATTATCTATCTGTCTTTCTGCATATGTGTAAACATGATAGATCAAAGCACAAAGAATTAGGTGAATAATATATATATATTGATCTGATTTTTATTCATCGCATTTTTTTATCCTCAGATTTGTAACTGTATATCGATTTTTAGACCAGTCTTGTCAAATGATTTCTTAACTAGCTGTTCATTCTGAAAGTTATATATCTCCAGAAACGCTACTAATTACAACAGTTTTCATAAGTGAGTTTTGAAATGTGATACTAATCCTCGGAGGCATCTCGAAATGAGGATGAGATGCTTCTGGTATGGTGGTTGGATCTCTCCACCCTGGAGGATACACAAAAGATGGAGGATCTGGCTCCTTCCATCGATGACGGGACGTACTTCCTTCGGGAATAATTGTACCGTGGCCGGTAATGGCCCTTAGGACTCAACCACAGTTCCTGCCAGTGTTGCTGTTGCGGCGGTACAGTCATTCAGTATTTTTATCCGTCTGATTTCGGACGGGTCGGAGTGTCAGATGTATGACTTTATATGTGCAAATCTTAAGAATAATTCGAAATTCTGGATTCTACCGTTATACGAAAAGAGTGATAAAAAGCTTCCTCTGTAAGACGAAACTAAAGACAAAATTGGTCACACTGCATGAATATACGAGAAACTAGAATAAAGATAATTCTTATTGATTTTTGTGTCTTATTAATTTAATAAATACTATATAAGAAAATATGAAAGGTAACAAGTAAAGTGATAGCATAACAATAAACATTTTCCACAAAGCGGAATAATTTGCATACGAATCTATGCACACGTTTCATCTCTGAGATATTTCCCGTTTTAGTGTGTTTTCCAATTATTCCTCACAATTTTATTAACATTATATCTCTGCTAATAATAAGATGAATATGTCTGAGTGTGTGTGCTGGTGCTCCACAGGCTAGATGGTATGATTTAGAGCTAATAAGTTTGGAAAAAACATATTTTAGCAAATGGGTACTTCGGTGCGATTTTTAAAATTTTTAAAATTAGAATTTAAATTATTTAACTAAGTGAAATTTGGATTTTTATGATCACTATAACTTTCGAAAGTATTACAGCACGAAAATGATTTTTTATGCCATTTTAAAAGTTTAAAAAAAAATCATGTTTTCAATTATATCTTTCTGAAGCGCAATTTTAATTGCCGAAATTCAGAAAAGTTTTTTAGCAGACTTGGCATTTTGTTAAAAATTTCTTTTACTCAATTTTCAAAAGTAAATTACAATGCTGCACTTGAATTCAGACTGTTTATATTGCTTCATCAAATATTTAATCACATGATTTTCTTCCATTTTTGAAAGAGGAGTCTGTTTAATATTTGTGTAGTTTACAAGACAACAAAATCAACATGAAGTATAAACGAAATGAAGTTTCAAAACAAAGAAATTAAGAAGATGGATGAACCCGCTTTTACGTTTTTAGCAGCAATATGACGTAATTCGATCGACATCCATTAACAAAGTTCATGTATACATTGAACTGTACATATGTCAGACAATTAAAATAACACGCTTCAGTGTCCGGCAATTTGACAGAACCATTATGTGAAGTTATAACTAAACGAATAAACTAAAATTAAATATAGCTAATATGCCCGGCAAAATAGTTAGTCACCTGAAGCGACTAGTTTATAATAAGTGTACAAATTTGATTGAATTCAGTCCAGTTAGGAAGAGTTGCGTTGCATATATACATAACTACAATGACCTTTATTTACAGGGTGGTTATAATTAAAGTTACCCTATTTAAACCTGCGTAGTGTCCGCTCTAGTGGAAGAATGTCGAAGAAACTTGATATTTAGCTTGTATGGATCATGGGGAAAAGAAATCTGCAATAAAAAAAAATTAGTTCAAATTTCGGCCGATAGATGGCGGTTTTCATGCACGATAAAGGCCGTTACGCAAATTTAGAGTAATTTAAAAAGCCAGTACTAACTGCCGCAAAATCGTTCTTCGCCATGTCGTTCGAGAAGAAAGGAAGAGTTTTACTGATAAAGTTGTTTTATGAGAATAGCATAATTTGTCAGATGCACTGCGAGAATATCGGCGCTTGAAAGACTTACGAAAAGGGCCTTTGTCCAGGCAAGCTTTGAAAAAGATGATTATTAAATTTGAAGAGACTGGAGAGTTGGGTGTGGTACAAGGAAGAGAACGGAAATGGATTTCAAATGAAACTGTGGAAAATGTCACTCTTGCCGCGTCGAAAGTGCGTCCGATTCGTAATATTCTTCATCAAGTGCTCAAGCGGTGAAATGTGATTTGTCCCTCCCTTGTTCTAAAGCACGAAAAGTTCTGGGACCCATTGTAAAGTGGTATCCATACACATCCATCGTGTGCAAGCGCTGAATCCTGCAGACCCGGAGAAGCGAAATCAATTTGCAAGAATTTTTTTAGCCAGAATAGCCGTTGACAATTCATTGCCCTAGAACATTTTGTGGTCGAACGAGGCTCATTTTACCCTAGGCGGAGCAGTTAATACTCAGAACTGTCGCATACGGGGTACTGCAAGTCCTAATGATGTGCGTGAACAGTCTCTACATCCTGATTACATTACTGTATGATGTGGTTTTATTACTGATTTCATTCTTGGTCACTTTTTTTTTTTGAGGAGAACAAACACTCCTCATGGCCCTCAAAGGTGTTCCGTTACGGGTGCCCGTTACCGCGACCTTCATCATCAGCAAATCATTCTTGCGTTATAAGAACGAGAATGTTTAGGGACTACTGTCTTCATGCAAGATGGTGCCCCATCTCACATTGCTCAACCAGTGACGGCATTGCTTCGTGCCTATTTTGAATATCAACGGGTAATTTCAAGAAGTTTTACAACTGCCTGGCCTCCGTGTTTTCCAGACTTGAATACCTGTGATTTCTGGTTGTGGGGATTCCTGAAAGTTCGTGTCTATGGAGGAAACATACGGACTCTGCATGAATTGAAAGCACGTATAACACGTCATGTTGCTGCAATTGATCGAGAAACCCTTCGTGCCACTGTTGAACATGCCATAACATGCTTTGAATAAGGGACTGACGTAAATGGAATGCATATTGAACGTACATTGTAATTAAATAAAGTTTTTAAGTTCCAAATTGTGTTTTGTCTTTTTCATGCGCCATCTTCTCACCTGGCGGTTGAAATTGGAACTAATTTTTTTTATTGCAGATTTCTGTTCTTCATGATCCATACAACCTAAGGATCAGGTTTCTTCGACATCCTTCCACTAGACCTGACACTACGTAGGTCTAAACAGGGTAACTTTAATTATAACCACCCTGTATATTTACTTCCAAAAATTCCATAATGAACTGAAATATCTATATAAAAAAAAACGTCATTTTGGATGCAAAAATATTTTGTCTAAAATCTTAATTTTAGTTGTGCTTATGCTATATAAAGTTAATGATAATTTTGCTGTTTTTTAACATATATTTAAAGTAAAATAATTTAACTAGAGTATTTCTGCATATCGATAACTGAACACTTTATTTCATAAGAATGAATATGAAATAAATTATTTAATAATGATCTAATTTCTGTCATATTACTTTATTGTATACGTAGTATAGTGAAAGTATAGTAATCGTGAAAATATTCCAATTAGAGATTTTGATGAATCTCCACGTTTTAGACCTCCCTGAATTCGAAAAACACATTTTTGGAAAATTTCCACCCGTCTGTCTGTCTGTGAAAAAGATAACTCAAAAATGCTTTGAGGTAACCAGATGAAATTTGGTATGCAGAATTTGCAACAAGTTTTGAAATATCTGTCATAGTTTGAGTAAACTCTGTTCAGGGGAAGTCCGTCTGTCCGGGTTTTCAGATACAAGTAAGCACGATAACTACAGAACGAAAAAACCTGATAGATAAGATTCAGTACACAGATTTAACATCCGCAGTGCCTAATTTTGAACTAAATTTAACTACGGGTTGACTGTCTGTCAGTCTGTACTTTCAGAAATCCGTAAACGTGATCATTCAATAACGCAATGATTTAAATATGTCAAATTTGGTATGAGATTTTGTGACTACAAATGTAGTTTTATTCCAATCGGTTGGGAAAACATGTCTAAAACACAAATTCGATTTTCGAATACTATTAATCGTATGCCAGAGATTTATCGCCAAAGATGACTCGATAGATTCAGAAATAATGCTAAATTCACGCCAAAAATATTTCGTAACTATTGTACACCAATGCCATGCAAGGCGTTCTCTAGCATGACAAATTTATAAAAGAGATGGAAGAAAGCTTTGGGGTGAGCATTCCCTCTAGTTTATTACATGAATTCTCAAGTATGTTACACTTATAATGCATTTTTTGTATCATCAAATACTGTGAAGTATGTTTTAATATAATGTATTTGATAAAAAAATATATTTCATCAATAATTATTCAATATCTAAATATAAATACTAAAATTACTGGTACACTGGTATACTTAAATAATAAAATTATAAATAATAAAATTTCAGATACAAATAATAAAATTACTGGTTATAAATTTAAATTTCAACAGAAAATTAGGTTAAATAACAGAAATGTAAGGAAATACTGTTAGATAGGTGTATTCAGACCTAACTACACGTTTCTTCTCCCCAAACATTCCCACACCTAAACTGCAGTTATCCATTATCGTCTTCTAAAGCTGCGCGGCTGAAAATCAGATCCTCTGTATCTCTCACCCAACACCAATATCTCAACCCCAACAAAGGAGGAGATAAAAACGTTTGCCTTCTAGAAAACATCTCCCTCTCACATTTGCAAATGTAGCTCCTCGTTTATCCACCAGGTGGTGAGGGAAGAAAAAGTAGCAGTACCTGTCACGGAATGATTAATTTGCACCCGGCTAGCTACAACAAACAAGGTGGGAGTGGAGTGGAGCTGTCATATTTTATCTGGGAAAAATTCTGAGTCCGCGCTATAAAACTGGCATATGTTTTGCAATATTTTTGAAGTATTACATGCATTAGAAATTTCATGATGCGTATTTTTAAAAGTGATTTGATTAAAAATTCAATCGATTAAATTTCGTTTTGGATTTTGTGGTTTAAAATCATGTTTGTACATTTCTTTTAAATGATTTGAAAATGCACTTTACGCAAGTTTTGATATCACAAAAATTGATTATTTGAGCATTCAGTTTATAACTTACATAAGACTTTGGTACTGTATGACTCTGTGTGAAGAAACTCAACATGGACGTTTAGGCTCTGTAGGATATCTAATATATAAAAATGAATGAATATTTGTTTGTTCGTATTTTATACGCTGCCATACCGTTCATCCGATTGAGATAAAATTTTGTCAATTTATTGTTTACGAAAGGTTATGGACATAGTCCAATTATTATATCTAAAGAAAAAGAAAGTAGAATAAATATTATTTATATTTTATTTCTTCTTTATATATCATTTAATTTCAATGAATGTATTCATTGTCGGCAAGAAAGTAAATATCATTCCTATTTGAACAAGAGCACTGTTTCAAATTTCAAACAATTAATTATATTTTTTGTTTCAAAAATAATTCTTCTATGGCAGCAACGAGCTGGGTACCAGTTAGTTTTTAATAAAAATATATATCATCAAGCTCAGGATGTTATGGAATATCTTTTACATATTTTACGGGTAAGGCGGGCGTAGATAAACAAATCATTTTTGCAATAAAACATGAATTTGTAAAAGCAAAGAGCAATCGTTACTGTGATCTCTTTGTTAATGCATTAAATAAGAGAAAAGAATAAAAGATATAAAATGTGCAGTTAAGATTAAATAGCATACAAATTCACACTAACACGATAACACGAATGAATGAATAACAACTTATAAGTAATATATATGATGTAAAAACCTGTAAGTAAGTCACAATATAATTCAAACCTTTGGAGTAATTAAATTGGAGAGTCTATAAGAATTGCCGTTCGAAGTGATACACACTTTGAATTTCCAATTAAGTAATTCCGCTATTATTAAACTTGTATTCAGTTAAACCTACATATTTTAATGCATCCGAGCCGTTATTTTCTTTATTCAATTAAATGACAGTTTTATTTAATTCATTGAAATGGCCACTCGTTACGTTTGCAATCCTAGTTCAGTTACAAAAATTGCTTATTTCTTGCAATCCTTGTTCTAATGCAAAACTGATTTGATTTTTGCAATCCTTGTTCTATTGCAAAAATGACATGTTTCTTGTATTCCATGTTCTATTGCTTGTTCTCTCTATCCTTCTCTTTGGCAAAATTGGCTTGTTATACTGACCTAGCCTAAAAGTTTGTAAACAATCTTTACAATAACTTTTTACAAGAATAATATCTCACCGGGTTGATACCTCATATATAAAGATGCGAAAATTCCATTATGACGACCCGCTATCGCTTCCCTGATGAGTATAATAAAGATGATCACTCACTCCGGTAACGAATCATATCTTTGTATTAGAGATGGATGCTTGAGACTTTCCGAAACAGGGAATAAAAAGCTTTCACTACAGTGTACGTTTAATTTTATTGGCGAAGCAGTGATTACTCTGAACGATAAGGCAATATGAAGAGAGCTATTTTATGGTTAAACCACAAATAATTATATGATATACAGGGTGTTTCAGTGAACCGTTTCAGAACTTTTATGAGGGGTAGGGTACATCCTGACGAACGAAAATCATATACTCATGGGCAGTCAGAAATGCTTTTCTGACGCGGTAGATGGCGTTGTGTGAAAAGTCCGAGCTTTCGTGCAGGGAATCTTCATTTCGCACAAGAACGCCAAGTTAGTAGGATGGATGATTATACGATCGCAGAGTTAGACGATATGCATTTGGCGTACGGGGCTGTAAATTGTAGTGGGCCGGCCGCACAGCATTTGTACGCGGAACGATATCCGACGAGGTGTATTCCCAGTCATAATTTCTTTGCAAGACTGCACCAGAGGTTAGCTGGGACAGATTCCTTAGAAAGAGCTCACAGGGACAGGGTAAGAACAACACGGACTGCAGACGCCGAACAGAATGTGCTGCAGCATGTACAGGGGAATCCAAGAACGAGTACACGAAGTGTAGCAAACGCAATCGGGGTTTCCCATTGCAGCATTTGGAGGATTCTCCGAGCAGAAGACAAGCATCCGTCTCACGTGCAGCGTGTCCAGACAAAGAAACCGGAGGATTATGTACCTCCTATTGCTTTCGCACAGTGGTACCTGGGAAAATGTGCTACAAATCCCCCTTTTCCTGCTGAAGTGTTGTTTTCCGATGAGGCATCCTTCACAAGGGAAGGAATTTTCAACACGCATAACGACCATATCTGGGCGGTCGAGAACCCGCATGCAATACGACGTCGTGCAGCACAGAATCGATTTTCAGTCAATGTATGGGCCGGTATTGTGGGAGATCACCTCATCGGACCTTACCTGTTACCGGGTCGTCTAACCGGATCTGCATGCTTGCTCTTTCTGCAGCAAGTATTGCCACAACTTTTGAGAGATGAACAGATTTCTGCATCGACGCAACAGACAATGGGGTTCCAACACAATGGATCCCCTGCCCATTATAGCGGAGATGTTCGTAACTACCTGGATGTCACATTTGGTCAACGGTGGATCGGACGTGGGGGTGCCATGCGTTGGCCTGCTCGGTCACCCGACTTATCATGTCTTGATTTTTATTTCTGGGGTCATATGAAATCGTTAGTTTATGACACCCCTGTTGACACTGCTGAGGAGCCCGTTGCAAGAATCGCAATAGCTGCCGGAGAAATTCGAGATATGCCTGGAGTATTCCAGATTGTTCGGATGTCCATGCGTCGGAGATGTGAGGCGTGCATTGTAGCCCGTGGAAGAAACTTCGAACACTTATTTTAATCCTTGTATGTTTTGCTTCTTTTGATGTACTATTAAAACAATTTCTCATTTACGGTCTCTTTTCTTTATGGTGCTTCTGTGTACAGCACAGCTTCAGGAAAGCATTTCCGACCCCACATTTCTCTATGATTTCGAGTTATCAGAATGTACCCTACCCCTCTTAGAAGTTCTGAAACGGTTCACTGAAACACCCTGTATTTATGATAATCAATATTGCACATGAAACTGATATATTCTACTTGCTTTCCTCATAGTTTTGAAAACAAATTTCCAGCCAGCACTTTGAATTTTCATTCCGCCTGACATTGTAAAAATTTGAAAAGTTACAGTGATGTCATTCAAGAAAAAATATAGTTTAATTTTGGAAATGTTTACGGAGTTTCCAAGTAAATTGATCAAATTAAATGGATATTTTGACAAAATGAAATAAATATTAGGAATTTAAAATGGTCTGTGCTACATCCCTATTTTATATATATATATATATATATATTTGTCTATCTCTGTATATATATATATATATTTGTGGTCAAAAGTGTGGACATGTTTTGATAGTTTCACGTTTTTCAATTTCAACTTTGTGTGCTTGTAGAATATATTAATTTTCACTTAAATACAAATGTTTAAATTTCAAATTGAAGGTAATTCAATGTAAAATTTAATAACAAAAACAGTATTACAATATCTGCATTACAAAAAGAGTTACGCTCATTTTAGTAGAACATAAATCATGAATCAAAACACAAATCGATTTGAATAATGACGTGTTTTGTAATAAAAGCGTACTAGCCAATCACAAACACTGTTCTGAGGACCCATCAAATGTCTGTAACTATAATTTAGGTTATTTGGATCATAAAAGAGTTATTGTTGTGGAAATATTTTGGGGAATGATGCATACTAGTACAATTAAATAGAGTATTGCTAGTTTTGAATATTTTAAGTTCATTTTTTTAATTAAACTAATTTTAAACAAACAACACCAACAAGAAGAACTGATTGGACATCTACAAAAAGAAGCCGAATTGTCGTATTGTGAGAAAATGGCCTCTCTTATGCTGAAATTGCAAAACAAGTTGGTGGTTCAGTGACTTGTTCTGGTGTACGAAAGTTCTGTTTACGTTATGAAAAAACGAAATCAATGGAAAATAAGGCCAAATCAGGCAGAAAAAAATGCACAACTGCTACTGCCTATAGAAAAATTAAACGGCTATGCTTTCAAGATAGAAAAATTTCATCAGATGCCATTAGATGTGAAATGAATGCAGCGGGTATTGCAGTAAGTTCAAGAACAAAAAGAAGAAGGTTATCAGTATTTGGACTACAAGCTAGAATTCCAAGGAAAAAAACCATATTGAAATCAAAAGCAACTCGAAAAACGAGTTAAGTGGGAAAAAGAAGACATTAAATGGTTAGAAAATCAATGGAAGCAAGTAATCTGGAGCGATGAGACTAAAATATCGCTCTTTGGTAGTGATGGTAAAAAATACGTGAGACGTAGAGTATGTGAAGCGCTTCATCCTGATTGCATTGAAGCAACTATAAAAACAACAACATATGCTATGATTTGGGCATGTATGTCTGCAGGTGGTGTGGGCCGAATTCAAGTGATTGGTGGCATCCTGAATAGCAAAAAATACATCGAAATTGTCCTGGAACCAAAATTGATTTATAAAAGTATGAAAATATGTTGATAAAATACGGCGAAGAGTAAGAAATGTAAGAGAAAAATGAATTGGGAACTATATAAAATCAATATGTTTCCGGCATACGTGCTAAAAAAATCAATATTTCTTATATTCAACAAGCCAATCCCCAAGTTGTGAGTTTTAAGAAATATCTATACATGTGAAAAGAAATGAGCGTGTGCATGTTTATATGCCAATCTCTATAAGATCATTCATTATACAGAGAGCTAACAAATGTGACAAAGATATACTTTAGAAGGTGAGAATGTGCATTTAAAGGTGGAGTTTTTTTCAAACTTTCATTAATATAAATCATCTGTTTCCTTAATAAGAATCGTAATCGTAACTTCAGGAAATTTGGGGTTTGTCCGCTATGACTCCAGAAAACACGAAAATTATTTTTACATTGTTCATAAAATTCAAAATAAAATCTTCAATAATAATGCAAATTTTTCTAAATATATTAATTTTTTTCGCATAATTTCAACTATAGATTCCAATGTTTCAATGAAATTCAAACAGGTTTCATCAAATACTTAATCGCGAGATTTTCTTCCATTGTTGAAGTCAAAGGAAGAAAAATACTAAATATATAATAAATAGGCTGTTTACATGAAAAATTAGAAAATTAAGTTACATTATCGTAAAACATAACGGGCATTTTGAAATAAACGATCCAAACAGTTAATGGCATTGTGATGCTATGAATATGTTACTTCATTAGACAAGAGTTTTCTATTTCGAGGTAATCATCTTTATAAAGTAATGCATAAGAGATTTAATTTAAATCAAATACAACCAATATTCTGTGAGAAACAATCGATTTCCAAAGGTTGGTTATTGCATTTACAGGATTCTAAAAGTACAGAATGACTGACAGTCAACCCGTTGGTGGTTTTATTTCAAAATTTGACACGTGTCTACAAAATAGATGTCAAATCCGCGTATTGAATTTTATCCATCTAGCTCTCTTCTTTATCGTGCGATCGTATATACGAACAGCCGGATAGACAGACTACTTGTAAACAGATTTTACTCAAAATTTGACAGAAATATGCAAATTTGGTGTTAAGACCGTATACCAAATTTTAATCAACTAGCTCAAAGCAGTTTTGAATTTTGTTTGTCACAAACAGAAGGACATTTTCCAAAAATGTACTTTTCAAACTTAGGGAGGTTTAAAGTGTCGAGATTCGTTAAAATCTCGAGTTCGAATTTTTTGAAGATTACTATACTATGTACTTTGAAGGTACTATAACTATTCTCCTATGCTATGTATACGAGAAAATATAAGCTGATATTATTAAATTAAATTTCTAAAAGAAAGAAAAATGAATTATACTTCAGATTTTTCATATTTGTACTGCTTACACTTTGAAAAAAAGAAGGAATCAAAGCTACATAAAACATGGGGAGCAGAGATATAAAATCTTTGTCGTAATCTCACTCGCATGTTCTTTAGCCTAGAGGTATAACTTTCTGCTTTCGAATTCAAGGAAATAAAATTAGATTTTCGAACTCAATTTTTGTTTCTTGACCAACCTCTGTTTCACTGTGATATGGTAGCGAATAAATCCACGTACCATTGTGTTTTTACAGAATTTATGTCTGTGCGTTCTTAGTTCTACGGGGTAGTTGAAAGTAAGCGGGGAAAAAATCGCTACAAAATTGAATTTCTGATGGGTTTTGTTTTTATTTGGAACTTTCTGCGAAGTCCAATCCGAAGGATATTTTGTTTTATACTGTGTGGCAATGTTACCTTGAAAGATTTTTTAAAAGTATTCTATGAGAAAATTGAAAGTATTCGATGAGAATTGAAAATTTCTTGAAATAATTTCTTAATTTTTAGTAAAAGAAGTACATTTAAGAAGTAAGGAAGTTTAATTGTATTAAAAGAATTTTCAGTTTTTGATTAACAATATATATAATCGGAAAAATGTCCAAAGATGCATTGAAAACAAAAAATGTGGAAGTATTGCATATTAAGAAAAAAAAAGCAACATTTTTTTTTTTTTTTTTTTTTTTTTTTTTTTTTTAAATTGCAAACATAAATTTTTGAACTAGCCTCCTTTGGTGACCAACTGGTTCACCGGGAATATTAATTGTTTTCACTTAAAACTCATATGCATAACTTATTGTCCATAATTTTGTGAATAAACTATTTTTAAAATCTAATTGTGGGGACATCAAAGTCGTGTTATTTTAATATCCTTATATTTGTTCTATTCATTCTGTATATAAACCTTCCTAACAGTATCAAGCCCCAAGATATCGAAGTGCCGTTATCCGAATAATACATCTTTTGACTTTTGATTTATCGTAAATTCACCTTCTAACTCTTCATACAAACTAGTATATATTAAACAGAACTCTTTTCACTTACTTTTTAACAAAAGAAAACCAAACGACTAAATATTTAAAATAACATTGAAAAGGGTTTGAATTTCAGTTGAACATTGAAATATATTATTATTATTTAAAATATGCATACAGTATTTCTAAAAGTTAATGAAATAAAAATAAATTTTGTGAATAAACTATTTTAGTAAACTAAAAAAATTTAGTACAAATGGAATTTTTTTTGAGTTTTTAGATTTTGTGAAAATTATTTTTGCACATAAATAGTTTTTACAGTTATCGTGGGAAAACGTCAAAATTTGTATTAATTTTTAATTGAATCCGGAAACAAACAACAACAACAACAAACAAAAAAAAACGGTAGAATATTTTAAAAAATTAAAAAAAAAGACTACAATTTCTGTTAATTTCAAATTAAGAAAATACTTAATTATTTTTTGCGCTTTGAAAAGTTGATTGTATTCTTTCTCATGTCTTGTTTAATAAGCATGCAAAATTTGGTTGAATTGATCTAATTCTTTAGAAGGAAATGTGAAGCAGAAACATATACACATACAATGATCTTTATTTATATTAAGAACTAGCGGATACCCGGCGTATTGCTGCCACAGAAGAAATAATTTTGGAAATATCGTTTGAAATTTAAAATAGCTGCCTTGTTTAATTAGGAATGATAGAAAGAATGATATTTATTTTCTTATCTGTAATGAATACATTCAATGAAATTGAATGATATATAAAGGAGAAGTACAAATAATATTTATTCTATTATTTTATTTTATTATTCAAGTGCCTTAGGGTAAACAATATTTTTCGTTTTTCCGTCTTCAGAAAAATCAAATAAATTTCTTGACGGACCGGCTCGTAAGCATCCAGCATACAAATGGCCATGTGAAAAGCATGGATTTTCTAGGTTCAATCAGGACGCTTGAAGTGATTGACCTTGCGCCTTGTTGAGGGTCATCGAGAATGCAAGTTGAATAGGGAACTGCAGTCGTTTGAAATCAAAAGGCATGTCGGTGGGAATAATGGAAATGCGTGGAATAAGCACAGCTTCTCCAATCGACTTTCCGTTAAGAATAGTTGCCACTCTTCTTACCGTATATTGGTCTTTTGATTCTGATGCACGTGATCAGGTAGCATATAAACGTGGCTTTCGATTCTAGCCGAATGTTGATCTTGAGATTCTAAAGCACGTGAATTTGCAATTTGTAAACAATCTGCTTTATTGCTTGTTATTGGCTTGTTTCAACGTGCTGCTCCGGTAGATCTATTAAGAGACGAACGTTTGGGTCATATCTTTGGTCGAAGCAATTAACATGATATAAGCTTGTATAATCAAAATATCGTTTGTCAATTCACTGAATATATAGAAAAATTACTGTTTGCACAAGAAAATTTATTTTATATATAAATTATCTTGATCGTCAATGATAAAAACAATTAAATTTTGTATGTGTGAGAAAAACTCAATAATATGTGCGGTTTGCCGCAGAGAAAACATTGTGCACTCTGAATGACAACATTCTGTGTTGATGATTATTCATTAACAAGAAGGAAAAATTTCGAACTCTCTCTAAATATTTTCGCTTTCATTTCACTCACATTGATTGGCATCAATTATTATAATTCTATTTTGTTTGAAATTTGTTCGATTAACTCTGAATGACATATGCCGTTAGGCGTTTACCGTTTGCCTTTAGCTAATTGTCAATTTTAAAATATAATTTTCGCGCAAGTGCAAGCAATAAGTCGGCAAAGTTTCATCGGAATTGGTTGAACGGTACTGCAGCGCATAAGGTACGAACAACAAAAATACATTTTTATATATTAAATGGTGCAAGAGATTTCGACTCTTCCATTTTCCCTTATGTTTCACGAAAGCAATTTTTAAAACTTTAAAATTGAGTCAAATTTGTTTCCAAGAGAAGGTTTCTAGATTTACGTCGCGCTTTCCCCATGGTGCAGAGTCATATTACAATCTACTTCAGGAATTTTACAAGTTTTTGAAACATGTTGCATGTTTATCAAATTTGAGCAGAGTTGGATTTACAGTATATAAAAACTCACGAGTGCAATTTCATTTAATTACGCATCTAGACAGAATTAGAAGTTCTTGAACAACACTTTCTGTAATAAGAACTTCTGAAACAAAAAATTAATTAGTTAATTAATTAAAAAAATCGTAGAAATATTTGGAACATATTATAATAATTCTGGAGATAATAGCATAGCTTAAAAGAGGATAATCAAACCGGTACTATTAACGCAATTTAACACAAAACGGTTAACACAAAATGCCTAAAGAAAGGTCTAGACTAAGACAAATAGAGTTATTGTTTCTTAAATAACAATTTTTCTGCTGAATGATAAAACTTACAACAGAGCAGAGTTTCACAAACTGCTTCGCGCCTTGTAATGAAGTTTAAAAAGGTCTCTCAGCGAAAAGGAAACGTTATAAAGCAATCAAATTTCACTCTCAAGTACAAAATAGATGCCAAGATAAATATAATGAAACTGAGAGAATGAATGCGGTTTGTTAAAAACGAAATTCCTTGATTCATGATGCAGTGTAGGAAAAAAAAGAGTTAAACGAAATCCCTATCTCTTCTAATAATAAAGAGAGTTGTGTGTGTTGGCTCAATGGAACCAGACTGTTTGACTTAGATTTACCAAATTTAGTTCAAATAAACTATGGAGACCAGTAATGTGTACTTGAGACTGATTTTTTTGAAATTTAAATTTTAAATTATTAAAAATGAAGTAAAATTTTTGAATTTTTCTATCGTAACTGCTAAAAATATTATTGTACAAAAATTATTTTTACACTGTTTTAAAGTTTAACAAATTAATTTTTAATATACCATTTTTTAATTTTGGCAATTTTTAAATATTTTTTCATAATTTTTAAAAACATATTTCATTTTAGCAATGAAGTTAAAACCGTTTTTATGGTTTCAATGAATATTTGATCCGATAATATTTATTTATTGTTGACAGCTAAAGAGAGATTCTGTTATTATTTTTTCAGTTTTCTTTATGAACCAAAAAAGGAATCCTAACACCGCGAAAGACAATGTAGATAATGGATATTCCGGATGATAGATAACCCGGAGAATTACATTTTGAATGGCACTGTAATGTCATGGGATTTGACTCCATTAGAAAGTTTCATTTGAACTATAGAATACATGTGAGTGTATTAAAATAACGTGATTTTAATGTCTCCCGTAATTTGATGCTTAGATATTCTTTTTTGAGGAATTCAGGAACACCAAGTTATACAAAAAGAGTTTTAAAGGAAATTGATAAAATCAATATTCCGTTAGAAAGAACAGACCAAAAATGGCGGTAAACTGTATATAAAGAAAGTAATATATATATAAAGCAAGTTTATAACACTTGCTTTATATATATAATCAGTCTTTATAAAACCATTTATTAAAAATGCTCTTTTATTAGTGAATTGGGAGGTAGAACTATTTTAACTTTAATTGCCTTCTACGTTTTAGTCTTTAAATTATAATTAATTGTAATAAATGTTATAGAACCTTGAAATCAATTTTTTAAAATTCGTTTATAGATGACGTCACTAGATCGAAATCAAATTTTAATTAAATATATCTATTAGCTGATAATTAAGTTTTGAAAGCATTAAAGTAGCGTAAATAATGTGTTAAGTAACGTCAAAAATATAGATATGATTACGGCATTTAAAGCTCTAAAATATAGGGAAGCAATTAAAAAATCGAGCACAAAATTTCATTGTAACAATCTGAAATAAATCAAGTTAAATATAATTGCAAATAGCATAAATAATATGTAATTTTAAATTATTGTAATACACTTCTTTAAAAAATTTAGAAACCTAATTTATTTACAGTTGTTTGCACATTTTGTAATTTTCTGGCTCATATACTACGAATTTAGAAATGTGTTACATAGGGATTATCTGTAATTAAATTCATCTAAAAATAGCAAAAGAAAATGTATTAAAATTAATAAAAATTATATAAAAATTTATGCATAATAGTCATATAGTTTATATTAATATAATTAAATAGATTATATATAATTAAATATATTAATATAATTAAAATGAAAATTATTAGCGTTATCTGTGGAAAAATCCTAAATGTTTTCCAACTTTATAATCAGAAATATGTACTGCTTTCAAGTTCAAAACGAGAAAAACAATAAAAAAATGTTAGTGTAAATAATTGTTATCTTGGAAAATTAACTATTCTGGAATGTAAGTTAGGATTATATGCCCTAAGAAAAATATTGCAATTGCATTTTTAAAAGTACACAATATTAAGAAATTTATTTTTAAAAATTCCTTTACTGATTTGCAAGAAAAAATTCCATTTTTTCATAATAGATATGATTTTACAAAAAAAAAAAAAAAAAAAAAAAAAAAAAACAATTCAATTGAATCAGGCATTGGCTTGTTAAAAAATGATGTCAACGAAATTATATTTCATTACGTATGGATTAGTTCGACTTAGAGAAAAAACAGGACATTAAAGTGCGTTCTTACATGATTGGATATAAACAATCATAAATGTGTCTTTCACTATGTGATAGAAGGCGCTGCAACAAAAGTGAGTAATGAAAACGTTGCAGAGTATTAAGGAAGAAGGCCTAAAAAGCTGTATAAAAATCGTTTAGACAGGTGTGTTTGCGGGACACTCCCTGTCAGGTGACAGTTTATATCATAGAACGAGAGGATTATAAATCACTACAGATTATGTTTCTAAAACCACTCTTTTATTTCGATAAGGCTGTGATAAGAACGTGCTTTACAAGTAGCCGAGCGCTGAAGTTTTTGTTTTCCCCGATATGCTTTTAAAAACATTTCTTCTATCAAATATAAGAGCCGAGCTGATAAGATTAAAAATCGTAACCAGTGATAATTCGGCAATAATAATAAGGAGAAACTACAGGGTATATCATAAGTATAGCAACACAAATATGAATATATATGATTCTTACAAAATTGAGTGAATTTAATTTCAAAGCCAACAGAAATTCATGTATTGTTATGTAGAATTTGAAATTAAGCTTAAAACTTTAAAGAATCTTTTTTGAAATAAATAGAAACTACCCTTGTTTAACCAGTTACTATAATGCAACTTACAATTCTGTAACCATAGTGAACTCATGAATAAAGTATAGATGGTTGAGAAAAAAATTGATTAAAATTCAGAATAAATATTTACACTGTATACGAACAAGAAATTGAACATTTTAAAATAGTTTCTGATTTCCTTGTTTAAATCAGAGGGAGTGATTTCCCAAAAGCTTTATCGCGTACGCTCTCAAAGAGATATCATCCCTGAAAAAGTCTTATATGGCATCGGCATACCATAGTTATGGAAGATTAACTTTTGGCATTTTCACTGAATATACCATTTCGTCCTTGATGATGTTTTTGGTATGCGGTTAATAGTATCCCAAAATTGAATTAGTATTTTAGACATGTATTTCCGAATAGATTGAAATAAAAAATTTGGCAACAACCGCATATGTAGTCAGAAATTCTCGTACCAAATTTCATATATTTATTTCATTGAGTAGCGCTTACATGTTTTTAAAAGTACAGATCGCCAGATGGACAATTCCTTTTGGATTTGGCTCAAAACTTCTTAGTAATCTATACTATCGATGTTAAATCTGCATACCGAATTTTATCTATATAGCTTTCTTTGTTTTGTAATTTGTTAACATATATTTGAACAGCCGAATAGACAGACTTAATCTGTAAGGGTGTGGTTCAAAGTTTGAAGGAAATCATCAAATTTGGTGTAAAGATCATATACCGAATTTTAACATTTTATCCCAAAGCGTTTTTATGTCATCCTTGTCATAGATGGACATTTTCCAAAATTGTGTTTTTTGACGATTGCTATACTTTCTCTATACTACGTACGCGAGAAAATAAAAACCAAACGGATGCACTTATCTATTGTTTAAATGTGAAAAACAAAGCTGACTATTTAAACCAGAAGAAGTGGACTTACTAATAGCTTTTCGTAAACTCTTCAATAAAAGTTTCATGTCCATTCCCCATATAAATTTTGGACTTTAGACAAATTCATAAACGCTTCGAGTGTTCAGAATTATATTTCCAAAGATTCGCGCATGAAAGTTTTGGTTTTCATAGTGTAAATCGAAACCGAATGTGCATTTTTGACGTCTTTTTTCGCACAAATTATAGCTAAAACTTGTCACTGTAAGAACTGTCGCATTTTAGTAAAAAGATCACATACGTGATTTTATTATTTAAGTCATTTCATTTACATTCAAGTCATCTACAGACTGCTAATCCAGAAACAAAATTAAGTTCAGAATTTGGCACATACTAAAACTGAATAGAAAATTTAATTTATACAGATCTTTCGGTTTTTTAGCTATCGTTCTCATTTGTATTCTGTCAACCAGACCGGCGGACTTGATTGGATTTCGCTTAAAATTTGATGAAAATTGGCAAAGTTTGTGTAAAGACCACATACGAAATTCAATCCATCTAGATCAAAGCATTTTTGAATTATCATGTTTATAGACAGATTGACATCACTCCAAGAACGTGTTTTTCGATCTCAGGAATGTCTAAACGTGGAGGTTTGTAAGAATCACGCTCTCTTACTTTTTAACGATTAGAGTACTTTCTCTTTGACCGTCTGTCAATCGGTTCTTTCGAATGTGAGAAAGTACTCTTTCTATAGGAACATAAGCATTTACAATTTAGAAACGAGTTCGAACCTGCATAAATTCCTATGTTACATACAATGTCATTGCCTGTTACGTCAAAGCGTACACTCCATGTTCGGTTGAAAAAGTTGCTGCACTGCATAAGGCTGCTGTATAAGGTTCTAAATTATAATAACCTACAAAGGTGATTAAATAAACGCCTTAGTGAACATTTTCAAAATATTCTAAAAAACCAGTACCACTTTAAATTTACAGAATAATGGTGTTTGAGAAAAATTCGACACAGATCGAAAGTTGTTTTTATGTGAAATTCACATTCAAAATCTAAACTTTTCAAGTGTTTTAAACGTGAACTTCAGTTCCATTTTAAATGTTTTGATGTGAAAATCACATTTAAAATATCACCCATTGAACTAGTTAGCACGAGTTAGTACGATGGCAGAGACACAAACATTCATCTGCAAATGGCTTAGTATTCGAAAAAGAATTGCAGTTTTGACATCAAAGCCTTATACTAAATTTTCATAATATCTAGATCGGAAAGTTTTTGAGTTATCGTGTAAGCATACATACGAGCATACAGGTAAATAGATTTGATTTCTGGCAATATTTTTAGTACACGAAATATAAAAAAATATTATAATCGTCAAAAAAATGAAACGAGATTTTGACGAATCTTCAAGTTTCAAACTTCCTTGTGTCTGATAAACATATTTTTGGCATTATATTTATTCATCTGTGAACTAAAAAAACGCTCCTGGCTAGAAGAAAGTAATTTGGTACATGGACTTATGACCAAATTTGTAGATTTATATCAATTTTTAAACGAAATCCATTCAGAGAAAATTCGTTTCTCCGGTTGTTTGAGTACAAGTGAACCCGATATTATAAAACGTAAAAAGCTAGATGGATAAAATTTAACACATAGGTTTACCATCTAAAACGTAGATTCTTATCAAATTTTAAGCCAAATTTGCGAAACGGTTGCCGTCAGTCCTTCAGTACTTTCGTATGCAAGCAAACTCATTGACTAACATGAATGAAATGTTGTTTTATTAAGACTACAATTGCCGTTTTGTGTGAAATTTTGGTGTCAATCAGTCGGTTAAAAGTCGTCCAAAATACATATTCTCCTGATAAATTCAGTAAAATGCTAAATTCATGCCGGAACTCTATATTTCGAAACTACCGTTCTCATATGTCATATAAGGCATTCGCTGCCTTACCTAAGGTCCAAAATTTTATGCTTGGAAAGAGGAATAAAATATGTATTGGAAGATTCATTATAGTTTACGAGAAAGTTTCAGGGAGATGTAACCCGCTATTTTTTTAAGTGCCACCAAAATCAAAGAAAATGTCTAAGCTTAGTAGAAAGTAAATTATAATAAGTTCTCTCCGTATACTTTGTAGACAGAAAGGGAAAATAATCAGCATATCTATGATTAAAAAACAATATATAAATGGAATGAACAAAGATATTGATTGAAGAAAGTGACAAATTTTCAATCGAATGCGACCCAAAACTTTCCAATATAATGTAGAAAAACGAATAAACCCTGCTAGTAGGCGAAATTATTATCTCGCAGCTTATCGATAAGTTCTTCTTTCAGTTTAAACAAAATATATTAAATGAAGCGGAAACAATGCGCAGAAAACGAATGATAAGCAGTATCCGGGTAGAGATCGGCCGAGAGAAGCATTTTACAACAAATCAAACATCCTGAAAACATTGACTTCGAGTCGTATAATGACGAATTTATGTTAGCTAATCTTACTTGTCGTATTGGCTGATAAATTTCGACATCACATTGTAGGAGGGGGGGAGGGGTATAGTAGCAACATGGCCAAAAGATTTGAAGCTGCAATTTTCAAGTTTTTAGGATTCTTTTTTGGACAAGCTTCAGGTTATCAAATGAAAGAAATTAAAAATTCCTTTCATTTTCGGTTATTAAAGGAATATATGATACTATGTATTAGAATTAGTTTTCCCTTTTCATCAATTTATTTTCATTGTTATAGTATTTTCAGCACATTTTATTTTACTCAATTTTACTAAAAATATTTAAAAGAAATGCAACATGGCCAAAAGATTTGTAGCTGCCTTTTTCAAATTTCGAAAACCTTTTTTTTTTTTTTTTTTTTTTGGATAAGCTTCAGAAATAAATTAAAACCACATTCAGTTTCTTTTATTTAAACAATTTATTAGGATTAATTTTCTCTTTTCATTAATTTACTTTCAATGCTATAATATTTTTCGGCATATTTTATATCACTCAATGTTATTAAAAATATTTAAAAGATATGTTTACTTATGTTGTGAAAAAAAAAACAATTATTTATCTTTTGCCTCCTATTTTTCCTATTTTTATTTGATGATGTTTGTTTGCTGAATTCTATCTACAGGGGTAATTGCTACATCTATATTTATTAAATTAGGCTAATATTTTCTTTTTTATCGGTAATAATGTTCAAGCCTTTAATTCGTTTGATTATAATTAAAAATTAATCGGTTTTACTTCTGTAACTTCGAATTATATTATTACACAAAAATCATTTTTACCACTTTACAATTCATAACATTAATTTTTTAATTATATTTATTTCATTTTCGTGTTATTTTTAATTTATGTTATAAGAAATATATAAAGACGAAGTATTGTAAACGGGAAAAATTCCTATTTCTAGATTTTGGTGAATCCCCATTTTTTAACTCCCTGAGGCCAGATAACAATTTTAGAACAATGCCTGCTTGTCTGTTTTTCTGTCAGTACAATAATTCAAAAACATTTTGACCAAGATGGATAAAATTTGATATATGACATTCATAATAATTTTGTAGATTTCTTTCAAATTTTGAATATCAATTCGTAGGAGTTCCTCCAAAGGTAAAATAATGGTTGAAAATTACCAATAAATTACATGAATTACCACTTTCTCATAATGTGAGAATATCTTCTTGGAGCAGATGTCCTTATTTTTCCCTTAGAAGTATTGTGCCTTTAACTTGGTAAAAGAAACATCGTCATGGTCAGAGGTACAGTTTTACATTTAAGCTTCCAAAATTATTTTTAGTTAGAAATAGAAAAATCAGTTTGCACAAAATAAGAGTGTAAGTCTATTTATTGTATACACTCCTTAATTTCTTTTTTAAATTATACCAAAGAATGTTAGGAGACTTAATGTAATTTTTATAATGCTGCAGTGCTGAAATCAAATTAATATTGCCACAATAAGCATTCCTTTGAAACAGTAATAAGTTTATTTAAGTAAATGATGGATGATTTTTGCATTAAACACACAAACTTCTAAATTCTCTCATGGATTTTTATCAAAAATGAGAGCAGTCAAAGATAACAATCGTTCAAAAGAATAATCTTACTTAGATCTTACTCTTTATTTGAACCAACATTTGATACCTTTAGTTTTCCTTTATTGTGTTTTTGATAATCTCAATTCTAATTATGAAGACTACAAGTGATTATAATTGCATTTTTCGATATTTCGGTAGTTCGAAAATACTATTAATTGATACAATTGTTTATGGTTTATTCTGAGCAACTTTTATAATGAAAAAGAATCATTTAACTTTAAATTACTTTAATAAAAACCATTTTAATAAAACGAAGCTAAACAAGCTTCTTCTATGGAACTATATTAAGATATTGTGCAGTCTACTTTAAAATAACTTCAAGGTTTTTTTTACTTTTGATATTTTATCTATGTCTATTAACAATAAAAAACAAAAATGTATATGTGTGTATCTATATGTGCGCTGACGCTCTGCAGGTCTAGATGTTTGACCAAGAGTTATCAAAATTGGTAACATATTTACTTTGTAGAAAAAAAAATGTGCAGCAGCGATATTTCTATAAAATTTTAATTAATTAAAATTTGGGCAAAATTTTAAAATTTTCCGAAATAATTTGGAGAAATATTATTGCAAAAAAATTAATTTTACACCATTTCATTTTAAATGTAAACA
Organism: Argiope aurantia; assembly: GCA_026543865.1. Classification (NCBI taxonomy): domain Eukaryota; kingdom Metazoa; phylum Arthropoda; class Arachnida; order Araneae; family Araneidae; genus Argiope; species Argiope aurantia. The sequence goes on along the minus strand of JAPMOR010080703.1, from coordinate 47,588 downwards.
ATAAAATAAAAAGTTTTATTGGAATCAATTTATTCTTTCAATTTAAAGAAAGAAACAACAATTTTGAATCCCTGCTAATAGTAAAGATGAATGTGCGTGTGTGTGTATAAGTAAGTGCTCATTTGGCATTCGACAGGCTAGACAGTTTGACTATAAGCATCAGATTTGTTGCGGGCGAGCATTAGAAGATAGAAATGTTCTCCTCAGAGAGATTTTTTATTTTAATTTATTAAAAAATTACTAAATTTTTCTATTTTTCCTTGATAACTAACAAAAATATTATAGCACAAAAATGAATTTTATGCCATTTCAAAATTTAAAAAACTGTATTTTTAATGATACCAATTTAATGAGTCATATAAATCTATTTTGAATTTTGTCAATTTTAATATTTATATATATATATTACTTAATTTCCATCAAAAGATCACATTACTGCCCTGAAATTCCAACCGCTTTCATTGCACCATTAAATATTTAATTGCGCGATTTTCTTTTATTGTTGGAAGCTAAAAGAAGAAAGAAGCTGTTTTATATCTAGGTAATTTAGAAGATAGATTAAAAAAAGTGAGATTACAATATCGCTAAATGTAGAAAATGATCACCTTTAGAAAAGTTCATACACATAATAATTAAACATAAATAAGAAATTAAAATAACACGGAGTTAGACAATTTGACGGAATCATGGACATAGAATTATAGCCAAACGGTTTATGTTAAATCAGGTATAACTAATATTCCCAGTGGTTGCTGGATGCAGGTAGCAATAAATAAATATGAAACATTTAACAATTTCTCTTTAAAATACTCCCTTAAATCCCATATATAACGCTACAACGTAAAATGTTTTCTTAATGTTTAGAATGTTGCATCTAGGTTTAATCAAGATTTAGAATATTCAATTAATTTTAATTAATTATTGCGTTTACAATAAAGGTTCAATGAAAGAGATAATCGGAATTTCCCTATATAAGACCCAATGGCTATTTATTGAGAAAATTATTTCTTCTAAGACAAATATTAAAAAAATATATTTGACTGTTATAACACAGAGCATTCTTTTCTATAAATTATATAAAATTATTTACAAGAAATATAACCAATGCAAAATACCCTGTGTTTAAAAAAAAATATGGAAACTTTATTATGGGTTTTTTTATCAATTAATTTGTAAAGGGAATAGATAAAATGAATCGAATAACTGAAGCAAAGCCCAATTATGTCCGATTGCTTTTTAAAAAAAAGATTTTATAAAGTTTCTTTTTTAAAATTAAAAGTTAGGTGGCTCTTCCGTGAAAAAGAAATACAGAATATCTAAAGTATTTTTCGGAATAACGCTATAGCTACTGTATGGAGATTTACTGTATATGTTCTTGAATGAAATCTGCAGTTTGACCAATTCTTAATTTCAGCTCTTCAAAATAAGCTAATAGTTTGAAATATGACATGAAAGTAGTTTTTAATGTTTGCATTTTTATAGCTTTTAAACATTTCTAAAAATCATATTTTCTTTTCCTAGACATATCGGATAGGCCCGTTTCAATATATATGTATTGGCAATAATCTACATCAATATTTGATATAGATTGATATTAATTAAACAATAGGCATTAAAAAGAATTGATATTAACAACAATAAAATTTTTAAAAAATTGTAAAGGAAAACTGTCGCATATTTAACCTACATTGCAATTATAAATTTATCCTTTTGATTTTTTAGAAATATTTTATATAGTATTTATATTTTGATGAGATTTTAATTGCTTGGTACAATATCTTTGCAAATTCCTCTAAATACTTTTACTGCATTTTTTTTTTTAATTTAATATTCTTTTCTCATAGAATAATAAGAAAATAAATTTTGAGTCACAAAACTCATATAAAGCTAAAAAAAAAAATTGATTAATAAAAAATTTGAACTAAATTGCATTAAACAATTATTGATCCATGTAAAGAATAGAAGCAGAAAAAGTCTGATTAAGACAAAAATTATTTAAATAATTCTACAATTTTTGAATCTTTATTCCAACTGTAATCTTACTTTAAGAGGTTTCGTTGTTGTAAGGAAAGGTAACAAGGAATAAAATGTATTTTTTAAAAATCATTCATATAAATTATTATTTGAAGAGTAAAACTTTTGTATATAAGGAAATTAATTCAATTTAAATTCAATATCAAAATAATTTTTAACGTTGTCCATCAGTATTTAATCCTAATCGTTTAAAATTTTAGTTCTTATTCTGGTTTCATTCTTACTTACAATTTCTTTTGAAATCTTAATTTTGTATTAAATAAATAAAAAAAGCGAAATAAACGCTAAATATTTTTTTACGTTCGTCTTTTAACCATTCGTTTAAACTATTACTTGAAAAGTAAAACTTTTACATATAATGAAGTTAATTCAATTTAAATTCGATTTCAAAACAATTTTTAATGTTGTTCCTCAATATATAATCTCAATCATTTAAAATTTTAGTTCTTGTTCTAATTTCATTCTACTTCAATTTCTAACTTCTTTTTTAATTTTATTATTCAAATTTCAAAATTCATTTTTTGAAATCATAATTTTTTTTCTGTTTTATTAATTAAATCAAAAACCAGGGGAGGTTGGTCTAATGCTTCACTTCGAATCACTTATTCAATACATATATGTACTTATTGACACAACAATTTTAAACCCATCGCGTAAGCTAAATTAGTGTGTAAAATAAGATAAAAACATCCATATTAAGTATGATTATTATCAAAATAGCTCGATCACTTCTGGAACTTATCGAATCCTCGAAAATTTAATTCTTCTCTCTTTCGATGATTTAAAAAGAATGATGCCGTGTCCTGGCATAAGGGCAGCGCGTTATTCCCGTGATTTGGGCTTTCTGCGTTCGAGTCCCGGTTCGAGCATGGTTGTTCTTCTTCTGTTCTATCTGTGAGATGTGTCAATGTGCCCCCCTGTAAAAAGGTGATGTGCAAGCGAATGAGTGATGTGTGAGTGGCTAAGACGTACTCTTGGCCCTAGTTGGCATACCTAAAACAAGAGACGCGCCCTCGGCTTAAAATTCCTGACTTTATCAACGGGCTTGTCCAGGGCAAGTGCCATTAAAAACAACAACAAAACGAAGGATTCAATCTATAAAAGTAGTATTTGTTATTCTGCAAACATCCATTATATATGCCAGTTATAAAAATAATAGTTATATAAAAATATCAAATACTGCATAATTTTCCATCTATCATAATTGTAATAAGCTAAAAATTTTAATTAACGAACAATATAACATAAAAATTAATATAAACGACAAATGAGGTAAATGCAAATGCAGTAGAACTAATTAAAAACCATTTGAATCTGAATTGTAATTAAAAAACAGTATATATTTCTATACATGTAACATTTGCAGCATATCTCTTATATTGATTTGTACAACGCTCTTGCTACTGGCTACAATCAAAACCTCTCAAATGAGAAATTCTTAATCTATTTAGTTTGTATTCTAAATAATGAGCTTCGATAGTGCAGCTGCATAAATTTTATGCTTTTTACCGATAAATATTTTACATTTCTTTCGTGAGTAATAATAATCCATGAAAAATTATCAGCAAAAACATTTCTTGTATCACCTGATTTCTTCGTCAGGAATCAATTATTTTTCTTATGTCAACTGTATTTGCTATGTATTTCTTGCCTTGTTATTGTGAAACCGTAATTTCATAATTTTACTTGACATGCCTTTTAACTTTCTTCAGAACAACCTGTGTACATACCATTCATATTGTGCAGATATTCAACTCTTTTCTATTTATGTTTGCTATGAATGTATATAATGCATTTGCAAACAAATAAGAAGTTAAAACGGAAATGTTAAATGGAGTAAAACTTTTATCCTGATGGAATATTTTGTAGATATTTTTTCGTATAACACAGTATACGTAAAAAGGTGAGTTATTATATGAAAGTCTATTCATTTAAGATGCCCAATATTTGATTTTAAATAGAATCCGATTTTCCAAAAATTGGTTTCTCTTATCTTTCTTGGGCACTGATTTTCTTTTTTAGCCGCAGAAAAATTAATAAGTTTCTTTTTGGAAATGTATGTTTATAATACAGGAAATATTAAGATATAAAAAATTGACATTAACTTTTTTCTTATAAAAGGCTCTTTTATTAATAAAAAACATAGATTATTTTTAGGAAAATAATTAATTTTCTTCGAAACAAGCTTTTCGTAGAAAATTATTTTCAAAACATAAAAAGAAAATTAATTTCAAACATTTTTTTAAAAAATAATCTTTTGTAGATGTGATTTTATTATCAAGGAAAAATTATATTTGTTAAAACCTGATGATGATGAAAATTGCCATTTCTGCTTTATTCATTGCCTACGCGATTTCGAGCTTCAAAATCCCCCTAATCAAAACATCATGTTCTCACATGATAATAAAAATTTATAAAGGAAATAAAAAAAGGGCATGAATAAATAAAAATTTAATTTCAATTTGAACTGGGTGGAAATAGACCAATATTTGCCTTAAGAAAAGAAGAAATCTTTATAAATAAATACTTCTTTCAGATGTTTATTAATAAGTCTCCCATCTTCTTATAAATAAATATTTCTTCGAAGTATTTATTTATAAATCTATGAAAAAAATTAAAGGAGATTCGAGTTTTTAATCCGAAAACTCATATTATAAGGATTTTTTAGTTCTTGATTAATATATCTTAATATTATTTTTAAAATTTTACTTTTCATTATAGCAAAGATAACGTATAAAAATATATTTATAGTAATTATAATTATAATTCATAATTTATTAATTGTAATCTATCTGTATTGGAAAAGAAAATTATATTTACAAAGGTTAAAAAAGTTCTTTCAGCATTGAAAGAATAAGAGATCAACAGTCATAATAAATACTGGTACAAATTTTTCCAAAGTAATTAATGATTTCCTTAAAGATTTGACTTAAGAATTTGCGAAGTCAATTTACTTTATAACAGGAAGAAATATTTAAAAGCCTAATTTTATTAAATTAATTAGTTGTATTGGAATTGTTATTTTATAAGTATTGTATATCCTTACAATACTAGTAAAAATACTCGTTTACTACTGTATTAACATTTTGCTTTACGAATTAAATTACTGATCAGATTTTAGAAGATATATTTCATAACTGTTAAATCCCATTAAAATCATTTTTAATTATTTTTCCTTTTAATGTAATTTAAAACACAAAAGCATATAAACTCAACTAACTGAACGGAAAAAATATTCAATATCCTAAAGTATTCAAATATTCTTTCCATTCTTCTTCCCACTCTCCCCTCTCCACAAAAAAAAAAAAAAAAAAAAAAAAAAAAAAAAAAAAAAATCTCCCCCCCAAAATCTAAAAGATTGCTTACTTAATTTATTAAGTCATAAATTAAATTATCAGCTAAAATATATGAATAATATACTATATATTGTTAGCAGTGTTTAGCATTAATTTTATTAAATCACTTATCATGACTGGTTATAATTATTTTTTTATTTTGTCAAAAATGATTATTAAACTATAGAAAGAAGATTCAAGGTATGGTTTTTAATGTTTTGCTTGTTTCACACTTGTTTCACATGTATACAAGTAGTTAACTAGTTAAATAGAAATTCTAATTCCAAATTTTTATATAAAATAAGAATTTTATTGCAAACATTTAACAGCCTTGGATGATAGAATCAATTTGACTATCAACCGTAAAAAAATATTTAAAAAAAATTCTTCCTTGAAGTCAATTCCTCCAGTTTAAAGGAAGAAACAACAATTTTGATTTCAAATAATAATAAAGTTGAATGTCCGTGTTTGTATATGTAAGTGCACATTTGATGCTCTATAGGTTAGACAGTTTTTCTACAGGTACCATATCTGGCTTATATTTACTTTGGAAGGTAGAAATATTAACTTCGGAGCGATTTTAGAAAAATCCATTTTTATTTATTAAAAATTAAGCTAAATTTTGCCTCTTTTTTCGTGATAACTACAAAAATTTTATTGCATAAAGAAAAATTTTACGCCGCTTCAAAATTAAAAAAAAATTATGAAAAACAATTTAATAATCTGGTAAATTTTTCCAGAAATTTTGCAATTTTTTAATTTTTCTTTTGTTTAATTTCTAGCATTAGATTGCATTGTTGCCCTGAAATTCTGATTGTTCTCATTATTTTACCGAATATTTAACCGCATGATTTTCAGAAAATATTTTGAATTATTTAAAACAAAAATTAAAATAAAAAATTTATTTAAAATGATTACCTGAAAAACCTAAATGAATAAATTGCACTTTTGACCAATCAGTTTTAGGCGAAATGTCTAGTTAGTATAATATGTCAGATATGCAATGCAGCTGGAAAGACATACCATAAAGTCAATTTTTCTAAAAAGTTTTCTTGTTTGATTGTTTGATTTGATTTTCATTACTTTTTTCCATCTAAAATTTACAAAAAATGCGAAAAAACTTCAAAGATGGGTATCACTTTGGGTATTTTAAATCACTTGAGTATTAAATTTTCTGTACTATCTTATAAAATTATAGATCCTGCTTTTGTGAATGTAATGTTATTTTATGCCGCTAAGGACCTATAGAATACTTGAAATGGTAATGTATTTTATATCATTTTTGCATCGAATTATAACATCTCTGAATGATTTTGCTTCTGATAAAATGTATAAAAGCATAAAAATTACAGAATTCTTAAAAAGATAATGTTTTCTATATTATTTTTGCATCGAATTATAATATCTTTGAAGGATTTTATTTCCGCTTAAATGTAAAAAAGCGTAATAATTACAGAATATTTGAAATGATAACGCATTCTATATCATCTATAAAATTATAGCATTTCTGAATGATTTTATTTGCGCTTTACTGTATTTATAGATCCCACCAATCTTTCTTGAATACTATATCATCAGAATAAAATAAAAATATTTTTGATTTATGCTATCTTCTCTATAAATGCTAAAAAAATCTTTACGTTGTATTCAAAACATAATATACTGCATGAAACATAGTCATCTATTTCATGTGCCATAAACAGGTTTTTAAACATAAAAATTGTGGTAACAATGAATTGCACTTACCCTTGTCCACTCTTTTCGGGGTGACCACCCTGAATGCACTCCCCATCTCCCTGCTGAAAGTCAGACCACGTGGAGGCGAAGACAAACGGCACTCCCCTTCCAGCTGACCCCGCACTTTGTCCGGTGAGGGGGAAGGTCTAGTCATACGGATAGTTTTTCGGAATTTCTATTTCCTTCCTAGTTTTGTTTTAAGTTCGAAATCGTGGCAGAGCATTTATCGCTGTATGTCATGTTTGTTGGTCCTTGCTTACTTTGCAGTTATAAAAGAAAGTTCAACAGCTCGAAGCAATGATTTCCTTTGATAATAAGAAAGTTCAAATGCATGTAATTTTTTCCCGAAACAGTTGGCATAAAGAAATGGGAAACTGTTCATTCTTATGTTAATATTCAAAAGAGTTAATAGTACTTGTTCCATGTAATGTCATTTTCTTGCAAGAATAATTTGAAAATTATTTCTTCTTCTTAATTTTCCTTTTAAAATTATCTTTAATCCTATTTAGTATATTTGATTCCTACAAGAATGTTCCTCTTATGTTAATTTTGCATCATTTATTATTTCAATAATTTTTTAAATGAAAACTTGAGAAACTCAATAGTTCAAATGTCATTATTAAAATAGCTTTCCCATTGCTGTTTTAATATTCGTAAGTTCTTTTTATAATTTTTTGCGTTTGGTATTCACTAATGGTTTGATAATTATCTCTTATTTTTGCCAAACTCTTGCATTCTTTCAGAAGGAAAAAAATTTCAGTTTTTTTTTTTTTTTTTTTTTTTTTCTCAAATTTTTTACTCGATAACACAATTTTCTGTCATCTTTCAAAAACCTAATCTTAAAATATCACATGCTGTAAGCAGTTTCCTCAACATGATAAATTGTTTTCCACCTTTCATTGAAAGATGAAGCTTATAATACAGTTTATTTTTTGCACATATATTAAAAACATGAAATTTAATTTTTAATATCATTAATTATATATTTATGCTTCCATAGTTGAGATATTTACTTTCCAAGAAATGCTTACTTCAATGTTCTTTTAAATTACTATGCCTAGAATCAAATTTGATCGAACGAAATCAACTGCATTTGCTTAGTCGTCTGCAATAATGTTCGTTGAAAATCGTCTGCAAAAGTCGAATTCGTGAAATTCAGTGAATCAAGATATCGTTTTCCTTTTCAAGCTGTTACGGAAACGTCCTCAAAAAACAACCAAACGACTTTAAACTCGATTCGTTCGGTGAGAGTCTGTTGCTTGCACCTTTTATCATCTGCCGGCAAGAATTGGAGGCACGTCGGCTTGCGGGCGCTACCTCGTGCGGTTGTCGGCCGTCACCATTCGGCGTTGGGTCGGGGTTTGGTGCGCTACGGCCATGTGCATGCGCACGGTGGGGGAACAAGATGGGCGGGGCTTGGGATCTGTTTGATGCTTTTGATTAGCGTCGGCGCAAAATAAAGGAAGCGCTGGAGGGGGACAGGGAGGGTATTTTAGCGTGCTTGGCATTTCATTTGCGGTGTCAATCATCTCTTGGGTTTTACGACAGTTTTTGATGTGACAGAAAAGACGTCGGCGTGGTTTTGCGCCTTTTGGGTTTAGATAGAGAGATTTTGAGAACGGATTTAGCCAGAAAGCTAAATGTTTCGCGGGGACTTGAATGGAAAGCAAATATACCTTGCTGATTCTCTAGCTTTCCCCTTTCCAATCGTATTTCAAGGTAGTTGTGCAGCCTAGAAATTATTTATATATATAAAAAATATCCAGTTTGCTCTCGTGATTTCTGTTATATATATAAAGTCTTACATTTTTTAAATTGTGAAACGATTTTTAATTAAATTTCCCTTCCCCATTTGGACTCTGAAAAATTAAAATGTTTTTTCAGGGTCCAAATAGTTGTTCGGGTAGAGTTTGCTCCTATTTCTCACTTTCAAAGTAATACAGAGTAATAAATACAATAAAAAAACCTGTATTACATTCTATAAGCCAATTTTAGTCGTCACATTAAATCGTGATGAATTTTCATGAGTAAAAAAGTAATATTGAATAAGAAACATTTTCTATAGATAAATTCTGTTTTAGTTGGTAGTCCTTAAATAAAAAATTAGTTCTTTGTTACAGAAGCAATATAAAAAGAATTTTCATCTTATATTTTGCAAGATAATCAAAATCTCAGAAAACAAAAGTAAACAAATATTTTTAAAGAAAGAATGAAAGAATGTGTAAAAGGGTGTTGTAGCTCTGCTGCCCATTGAATTATTCACCGGCACAAAAATAAAAAAGCAAATCGAGAATGAATTAGATAAAATACAAAGGATTATTTTATAAATTAAATACTCGAAAAGAAATTATTCTAAACAGCAGAAATATTGCAAAAATGTGGCATTACGTTTCTATAAATTTAATGTAATAAATTTTTGTGAAATATCTACTAATAATAAAGATGAATACATGTATCTATCTGGAGGGGGGCGGAGGGATTAGATGTAATTTTAGGAAATATTATCACACAATAATGAATTTTACACCATTTCAAAATTTAAGAAATTGTTTTTTTTAATGATACTAATTTAATAATCATGCAAATTTTTCAAGAATTTTGTCAATTTTTTTAAAATATTTTTTTGACTTCATTATTTTTATTTACAACTTCATAATGCCGTCAATTCTTATAGTGCTCTAGTAAATGTGCGAGTAATCTAT
>JAPMOR010080703.1:0-37770 GCA_026543865.1 Argiope aurantia | reverse complement strand
ATGTTAACTGCATCAATAATCTTTACTTATAATAAAATTGAATGTGTGCGTGTGTTAACGCTCTACAGGCCAATCCATTTGACCCAGAGTTAACAAAACTGGCACAAATATATTTTGGAGGATGGAAATCTGCACTTTGATGAAAGTTTTTTTAGAAAATTTTAAATATTTTAATTAATTAAAATCTAAATGAAATTTTGAACCATCATAACTTCTGAAAATATTATTAAACAGAAGTGAATTTTACGCTGTTTTAAAAAATCAAAGAATTTTCATTTTATGATATCAGTTTGGTAGTCATACAAAATGTTGCAGATTTTTAGCAATTTTTATTTATTTATTTTATTTTTTTATTTTTTGCTTAATTTTCGATGGTAGATTATATAGCTTCCCTGAAAAACAAACTGTTTTGAGTGTTTCTTTAAGTATTTTATTGGACGAATTTTTTTTTTTTCGTTATTGAAATCTAAAAGAAGAAGAAAGAAATTCTATGTAGTTTACAGGGCTTATATAAAAGTAATTTTACATGACTTACTTAGGAGATAAAATGCACTGGATATTTACGTTTTTAATAGTTCTATGATGTCATGAAATTTGTCATTTGAAAGAACCATGTACAAAATACACTGAGCATATGTAAGACAATTTAAATAACATGGCTTTAATGTCAAACAATTTGGCGGATTCATGGACATGAAGTTATATGTCAACGATTCATCTGAAATCAAATACAACCAATATTCTAGGCGAATCAACTGGTCGTCTGAAGTGACAAGTACATAAAGTTCAAAATTTAATTGAAATCGGTCCAATTAGGAAGAGACACGGTGCATATGTACATAACCATAATGATTTTTTTTATTTACATTAACTTCTGAAAATTCTATAATTAACGGGAAAAAACTATAAAAACAATCCAATAAATCATTTTGATTGCAAAAATTATTTTGTCTAAAATGTAAATTTTAGTTATTCTTATGCAATACAAAGCTATTTTGTTGTTAGTTTTTTTAATAACATATTTAAAATAAAATAATTTAACAAAAATAGTAGTTAATTGATGATTGACGATTTTATTTCATTAAGAGTAAAGAAAAAATAAACCGATTTAATAATGATCTAATTTGTGACATATTTATAACATGAATTTCCAAGTATTTTGCGCTTATGACCCATTTTGTAATATTAAATAATGTGAAGTATATTCTAATATATATTAGTTGATAAAAATGCAATTAGTAATAAAAACCAAGTTAAAAGGAAAAATAGAATCAAAATTAAACCAAATAAAATAAGAATCCGGCCTGAAGACTTTCTCAAAGGTCACCCTCAGGTAGGGATTCAAAATAAGGGATTTTTTCTGTGAGGAATCGGACTTTTGTCCAATAGTATTGACCTCTCGTGACCCAAAAAAACCCCTTAAATTAAAGCTTAAGAGATACACCATTTTTTCATAATTGGTTATGAGAGTAATTATATAGTTTATTTTATGTTATTGTATTTTTGCTTATTGGTGGTCATATTCTTTCAATTTATTGTTTTGTTTCTTTTCTGTAAAAACGATGTATTTCTTAGGCCTTAATTTCAGGGGATTTTCGGGTCACAAGGGATCAATACTGTTGGATTAAAGTCAGATCCCTCACAGAAAAAATCCCTTATTTTGAATAACTGCCTGAGGGTGATCCTTGAGAAAGTCTTAGGTCGGATTCTTATTTTATTTGGTTTAATTTTGATTCTGTTTTTTCTTTTAACTTCGTTTTTATTACTAATTGTCTAGATTCATCTGCGTTTTAGTAGTAGCTGCATTTGAGCTCTCTAAATATAATGGCGCTTTTCCTGTTTTTTCTTTTTTAGTTTCGATTCCGAAATAATTTAGTTTCATTTCCGAAATCATTTGGTTTCGTTTCCAAAATTATTTTAATTTTAGGTTGTTTCAATAATAGGTTTTAATTTCATAATGCTTATATGTTTTGGTTACTTATTTGATAAAACATATTTCTTAATAGAAATTTCTGAATATTCAGTTATAAATAGTAAAATTTTTTACGTTGAGGCTTATCGAATACGGTGACTTTATTCATTCATATGATTCAAAAATTAATTAAAAACATCCTATTTATTTTTAATTTTAAAGAGTAAATATTCTTCATTTAAAGTTCAAAATAATTCGCGCCCATCCAATCATCTGGGAAGAAAATAACTTAATATATCTGTTAGAAGATTAAAAATTTCTCATACTTCAGTGTTATTTTTCCCATTCTTAAAAGTAGTTCCTTACTTTACAAAACAAAGATGAAATTCTTTATTCAGGAAAAAGAATATTACGTAAAAATTGTAGGCAAAACTGATCTTTTTCATTCCTCCAAAAAATGAAATAGTTTGTTTTCATTCTTTGAAAGTAATGAATTTTATGTAATAAATTGTTGAAAAAAATAAATTTTATATAATAAATTCTTTGAAAGTATTGAATTTTATGTAACATTCTTTTATCATTCTCCAAAGAATGAAAAAAAAATTGAGAAAAAAATAATTACACACAAAAGAAGTGTAAATTGGAATAGAGATGTGAGTATAATGGACAGTAATGAAATCCTAAAAATGAGCTTTAGAGTGTACGATAGAACTGTCCATCATCCGCTGATATGTTGAGCTCCAGCAAAAGTCTATAATTCATTTCCACTTTTATACAAATAATTGAAATTGGCTGTGAAATTTATTAAATAGCCTGTGTTTTTTATTGAGTTAATTCATTAAATAATAATAAGTAAAAAAATTATTGAAATTCAATTTTTCTTCATTACTGTAATACCACGGACTGTTTTAGTTACAAATGAGCATTTTATAAACTTTTTTTTTCATTTTTTTCCTCGAGTTTATTTGCTATTAATTTTTTATGTTTTCTTATTCCTTAAATGCTTATGAAGCAATAAAGGACATTAGTTAAGGACAAATGGATGGACACTCTCATAATCAAATATCTTTCAATACAGTAAAATACATTTTGCAGTAAAACAAATTCTACTCAAGAAATATATGGGAGAATGTTGTCAAATTTGTATTATCATCTAGAAAGGTCATTAGTTATAATTTTGTCTCAATCACTTGCTCTGAAATCATTTTCCGATGACCCTTATAATCGAGAAAGTTACAATTTAATACATTGTTTTGGACCTTTATTATTATATCCCTCTATTACTATGTTATCTGAACTCTTAGAAGGATTTCAAAATAGGATTTTCTTTTTTTGGCCTGCAAATTGGGAAAAAATAAAATTGAAAATTTAAAGGTATTTCTGACGATTTTTTTATCAAGCTAAATTTTAATTTTTTGAGAAATAATACAGAAATTTTTATCAGAATTTTTTCTGTTTAATATATACTTCAGTTAAATTATAAGAATTTCAATCAAATTAAAATAAAATTTCAAATTTTATTTTTAAGAATTTACTGATACAATATTATAGATAACTTAACATTCGACGAACCATTGTACAAATCTTTTTATCATATATGTTTTCTCTTTAAAATTGACATTTTTTTTTTACTGAAGTACAAAAAAAAAAAAAAAAAAAAAAACGATGTTACAATTTTTCTAATCTTTTCCACGATTATCCAATTCGATATCTGAGAACAAACATATTAATCTATTTTAATGGCCATTCCAACAATTTAAATTAGTAAAACCATTGTTATGTTCTTTTAAAAATATTATGGTACTTTTCAAAACCATTCGACCATACTATAATAACTCTTACACTATTTTAAACTAATTAATAAATTACGTTAGAGAGAAAACTTGTTTATCCTCAGAGGAAAAACTTGTTTGACTATAATTACTAGTAATTTCCTCAAAGAATTTTTAAATCAAAATTATAGTTTTTTTCATAAGTGAAAAAAGAATGAAAAAAGAAATCTAACAAATTGCATTAAAATTTATTGTTCTGATTTCAATTTTTGAACAAAAAAAATGCTTTAATTATGTGTAAGAAAATAAGAGATTCAATCCTGTTTCTTTAATTGCACGGATAGCAATTGTCAATTGTTATATGCTATTTTTTGTGTTCATTTATTTCTTCAAAAAGTATATTAGGCTATTTTAAATATAAATATATCTTCCAAACTCAACAACTTTTTTTTCTTTAAAGTTTCTTCTCTATAATCGTTCATTTAAAGATGTTTAAAGCAGCCTATTACCTTGTCTAATATGCACGGTATTCAGTCAAAACTCACGGTATTGTAGTGGACATCGAATGAAATAAAAATTGGATTTAAATGTAATAGCGCAAATATGTCAGACTAAAATCCTAAGAAAAGTAAAAACATGAAAAGATTCCGATTTTATGAAAGAGTATGAAACAGCTTAACAATAACTACAAGAAACTATTTTCATAACATATTTGTATTACCAAGCATAGTGCAATGTTAAAATAAAATAAATGTCAGTGAATTTCATACAAGTATTTCTCAAATTGATATTCAAGGACTTCGCTGCATAATTTACATGAAAAAAGATTTAAGATATTTTCGAAGCTAACCCTGGTGACGTTGATATTAATTTGAGCCCTAAATAAATAAATCGGGCTAACAAATACGTTCAATGAAGAATTGGCATGTATTTTCCCTTTCTTTCGAAATACAAATAGCTATTACTAAACATGGCTTGTGACACCATGTTTCTATTCAATTTTATTTTTCTTGATATAACTTTTTTTTTGTTTCCATAGCAACCAGGCAATTAAAATATAATTTCTATCCTATAAAGGAATTTAGAAAATCGCAGTATTCTCTTTTCCTGCATCAAAATAATTAGGAAAATTTGAATCTATACCATTATTATAGTGTTATAAAGTTATGTTGAAAAGTATTAGCAATTTTGACTTGTTCGATTTTACAATAAAATAGAAACCTTCATTTCGAAACAAAATTTACATATTCATAAAAATATAACAAAATGATAAAAAATAACGGATACACGCATGAAATTTTATACAGAAGTGCATAAGCAAATCTTGAAAAATGAATATATTTGAATTATAAATATACTATTTTTTAATTATAAAAATTACTATGAACTACTTGTAGATATCATAATTAGACCCCTGAAATTTCAGTAGTAATTTAATTGGGATTTATTGCATCAGTTACTGCATAGCATATCTCGAAAATAGTATTAAAAATGAAAAAAAAAATTGTACGAAGATACATTATTAACATTAACTTATTTATTGATATTTAAAGTGGTATTTAAAATGACTTTTGTTTAATAATATGTTTGAAGGTTATCGAGAAAAACTGCAAATGCTTCCGTAATTTTTAAAAATTGAAAATGTAATTAAAATTTTGGAAACCCTTTTATAGTAAACTTATAACCTAAGAAGTAACTTCAAGATAAATTTGATAGATATGCTCCATAAATTACTTATAGAGCGTTTTGAGCTGTTTTTGTAACATACTATCAGCAAAAAATATACCGTTCATAAAGGTTAAAATTTCAACATGCTGTTTAAGATAAGTATAGAAAAACTAATACATTAATATAATATTCGATGCGGTAATTTATAAGATTTTTCTAAAATTCATCACTTGTTTTAATTTTTATTTTTTAAACCAACAGAAAAAAAGGAACATCGCTTTTTATCTTGGTAATCACAGTAATTTATAAGATTTTTTTTTAATTCATCCATTGTTTTTATTTTTAATTTTTAAACCAATAGAAAAAAAGGAACATCGCTTTTTATTTTAATCTTTTTTTATTCTTTACAGGTATTTAAAATATCTATATCATAATAAATTACAAATTCGTGTGATTACATAGCCTTGCAGTGCTATAAAAAAAGGACGTAGAAAAAATGTAAATTTAAAAATATGCAGCTCAAGCTGTGAAGATATTTTTTTCTCTGCCCTCCTTTCCACTTCTAATTTAGCCCATTCAAGACGATAATATTTAGTGCAATTAATTTCTCATGCCAAAAACAATTACATATTCCAATTTTTTTCAGACCTGCATATCAATCCTAACGAATTCTAGAGTATCTGTAAAACGGTTTTCATAGCATTAGCTTGTTTTATGCAGACAATCTACCAGACAAAATTTGAGAATTCTGTGAAAAATAGATAAATATTCAGATGTCCGGATTGGTTAATAGTTTTCATACAAGAATACCATACGCCGATTTTCCTTAAAAGAATAAATACTAAAAAAATTAAAATATGAAATTTTATTTTTATTGTTTTATCACCAAAATATATTTTTATTTTCAACTAAAATAGCATTATGAAATATATTTTTCAATAAAATGAATGTTTGAAGAACCCAGAGAAAAAAGAGCAATTTAATGATTTTTTTTCAAAAAGTATCTTAATTAGATTTAAATATTTTTGAAATGTTCCAGGTGCCTTAATTTTTGTGGAAATTAAATTTAAATGGAATCTCTCAATTTCTGGGAAATTTAAATGAAATTAATAATAAGATTTCTGTTAAACATTAAAAGAATGAAGGGTGGGCATTTTATGTTTCGGCTTATTTTAGATAGTTAAAGGTCAATTTTAGTTTTACAAAAACTAAAATTCTTATTAAAACTCAGAAAGCGTGCATAAGAATATTTTTTTTTCTGAAATCGAATTTTCGGATAAATAGAAATTTTACTGCAATTTTGTCAGCTTCAAATAAAGGAAGTTCATTTGTATATGCACTTTGTATTTTGGTACATTTCACCTTCCAGTTCTGGTGATGCCATTCAAATTGTAAAATCAAGTAGAAAAAAAACGCAAATATTTTGTTACAGTTTAATGGCATTTAGGGATTCAAATGAATAATGGTACTGAAGCTAATAATGTATTTCGGGATTATTTAATTTATAATTGTGAACTGAAAAATTAAAATAATTCGCCTATTAAAATATTTTAAATAAATCTTTAACAAAATTTTCTACGGAGGGTTTATTCATAATTTATTATTTTTGCTTATTTTAATTCTGGACTTGAATGTTAAAGTAGAAATTAATTTAATTTTTAAAATAAAGGAAAATCAGGTAAATCAACCCAATTGTAAAATCGGGTAAGTTAAAAGACACAACTATTTTGTTACAGTTTAATAGCATTTAGAGATTTAAATAAATAATGGTAAGCGAATAAAGTATCAAGGGAATATTTGATTTATAAATGTGAACTGAAAAATTAAAAAAGTTCGCTTATTAAAAATTGTTTTAAAGATATCTTTAACACAATTTTTTAAGGAATGCTGATTCATAATTTATTATTTTTGTTTATTTTATTTCTGGACTTGATTGTTAATGTAAAAATTAAGTTAACTTATGAAAACTTCTAGAAAAACAGCAGTAATAAATATAATGGAAAAGCTGTATACAATGTGATACAAATAAAATGCTTTTTTCATAGACAGTTTATTTTTTTTTATTTTTTTATTTATAATCTTTCCCGAAAAAATTTCGGAAGTTATTATCCAAAGGTATCGGATTCCATTTATAAATTAAAAAATATATTATCTCGTCGAAACTACTCTTTTGTTTATATCGCTGTTTTTTCTCTTATTCCTCCGAATTTTTAAAAAAAACTTAGTTTTAGATATCAGTGCCTGTAAAAATTATATAAAATGAAATGTGACTAATAAAAATAATATAAAATAAAAGTGACTAATATTTCCAATAAAATTAATGAAAATAATAGCTAAAAATATGTAAATGAAATGTAAAGAATTAATGAAAAAATGTAAATGGAAAGTTAAAAAAAGCATTATGAGGAAATGCGATGTTTGTTCGGATACAATTGATAATGAATTAAATTAATTATGTAATTGAAGTCATTAATTAAAAAAGCATTTAATTTTTTAAAATCTTAACTATAACCGAAAGGTAAACAAATATAATGATTAAAATTGTATGCAATATTCATTATGGCGAGATATACAAATTTAAAATTTTTTTAACAAATATGATTTTTTTGTGTGTATGTTAGTAACTGCATAATACAATGAAAAAATACAGTTTCAGATATGATTTAAGTCCAAATAAATCAATATATTAAATTCTGAGGTTCGATTTATCATAATTAAATATTACAAATTACCAGTAATATGATATAAAGTACTATTAAATCATAAAAAAGGATTCATGAATCAAACTATAATACAATAGCTTCGTAATATAGGTAACTAATGCGCCATCAGATATGCCATTTGAATGCAAATTACAGTTTTCTTCGCAATAAACAATTCATTTTAAATATTGATATTAATTTTTGATCCCACTTAATCAGCCATAATTTAGTCCACTAATTACAATCTATTTATTGTCTATGAATAAAGTGTAATTTGTGATATGTAATAATTAACTAAAATAGTAACTGGTTAATCTGAATTGAGTTTAATTAAATATTATTATAACACTAAAATTAATTAAATGGATTTCAAATATAATTTATCGAATTTTAATGTTGATGGAATTCTGATTTGTAGGGATTTCAAACTAAACCTGAAAAAAAAATGTATATAAGTCAAGGAGAATTGTATCCTTTTGATGAAAATGAATCAAATTTGATGCAAAGTACCATTTTAGTATTAAGACATCATATGTAGTATCAGAATGTTATCTTTTAAATTAGCTATTTTATATATACGCGGACAGATAGACAGACATAATTCCAAAATTATATTTCAGAATCAAAGACAACCAAAACGCTGAATTCTTTGTAATAAAATCTTTTTATGATCACAGTACTTTTTGTAGTATGTCTTGTATAAAAGAAAATAAAATTCTTTAAGTTGATTTTAATTTCCTTTTTCTTATCATTTCTTAAAATTCAACAACTTTTTTTTTTCAAAAAAAGTTTGCTTGACAATCAGTTTTTTTTTTCTTTTTTTTGTCATTCAAAATATATTTTACATGTATTGTTGGAAATAAAGTATCAACCCGATTCCGTATCACTCCTAGTCACTTCCGGTTGGCTATTACTGTTGCAGATAGCCAACCGGAAGTGACTTAATGACATGGGAGTTAACTGTTGCCCGCGAGGCGTGAGGGATGATTCAGAAAAGTAGTTCGGATCTCGTTTTCATTTCCTGAAGGATGCCAGATCCTCTCCGAGAGCTGTGGGATACCTCGTTTATTTCAGTAATTATCGATAGGGTGCGTGTCAGTAGGTGCAATGTGCCGTGACTTTTACCTTGTTGAATTGCAATCGTCCGGAGTTTTTGGCGCGATGATATTAGGGTTAGTATTCACAGGATATCAGTTTTCATCCTCGCGCACGAAACAAACTGAAATGTCCTTTCGGCTTTCTCTTATGTTAATACAACGTTGCAGATTTGTATTTCGTAGCATAGTGCATTCTAATTTTGGATGTTTGCTTTCTGAATATAAAGCAAAGAATATAACATATCAAGTTTAATTTATCAAAATCATTGTATTTTGTTTAATTACTGCGTCAATATAAGGTTGTCTTTGTCTAGCCCAATAGTAAATTTCTAAACCATCAAATATAGACATAAAGTACCAATTGGAAAAATGCTTTAAGTTACGGGAAAAATTATATTTTGTATTGTTTGAGTGAAATGATGTATTTCTGAAAAAATTACGATTTCTAACTTTGTATAAGGTCCTCCGGTCATATGAGTCAATATTTAGTAAAATTTGTCGATATTCTAAAGCATACGTAAAGAAAAAAAAAACTCATAATGTTATGACTAAAATTGGCTGTGTTACATCTATGTAACTTAAATAGGGATCATATACAATTTATTTTATAGAAGAATTTGAAAAAAATACATAAGGGTGCTTAATTTAATATTTTGAGCTTGATTCGGCAGTCCATTTTATTTGGAAAATTTACACTTAATGGATAATATCAGAGCGATAAAGTGTACACAAAATATTCTATTTAATATCGTCGCCACGCATTTGAACACAAATCCAGTAACTAAAATAATGTTGCTAAATGTGAGTGAATTTAATTTATTAAAATAAATGAAAAATATGCGTGAAAAAATATTGTTACCTTTAAGGAGCTTATTTTTTTAGATTTTAACGTAATACAAAAATTAGTTTTCTGCATTAATATATTCCAACTTTAGGAAATAATTAAAATATTGATCAATTTTGTGAATAAATACGACGCCTTTTTCTCAATGTGCTATAAAGTATTTTCAATGATAACCTATATCCATAGTAAATTTGGTAACCCAGGTTCATGAAGATCGTTTTGAGCTACATTTTCCATCAAGCATGTCACATGGCGCAATTTATGGATAATATGTCAACCTATAAACATCTTCATGTTAATTTTTCTGCATATAATTTGCATTAAGTAAGTTGATATAAGATACTCAGTATGTCCATAATAATACTACTCAGTGAATATTTAAATGGGAATTAGAGATGCATGTAGCTATAATTATGTTGTAGCACAAAATTGTAAAAGCTTTAGTCAAAATCAATTTTCCATGGAATCTACCATTTGTTTTAAAACATCTTTCGTTTTTTTTAGTTTAACCTAATTATTAAGAATTATCACAATTTTCTAATTTTATTCACTAACCAAAATCAGTTGTCTTATTTCAGTAGAATATCAACCCATTGTAAAAGTAAGATGAAAAAATGAGAGTGTTTTCAGAAAAGATCGACTTGCGATTGCTTAGTTCTTAATGCATGTAAAAAAAAATTGAAAAGTTTGCAGAAAGGTGCGATTACGTTAGCATCAAAATAATTTAAGTGAAACGGAATGGCCATATCAAGAATGTGGAAACATACTTTTGAAAAAAATTTCCAAGGGGAATCATATGCTAATATTGATTCTTTGAAAACAAACAAAACTATGGATATAAAAGGAAGATAATGAAGAAAAACCTAGACATTGTAGAATTGACACCATAAAATCAGCAACTCACGTTGTTGAGGTTCTCACGTCTTTATTATTCCGAATAAAAAAAATGGAATTATTTAAAAATCCAAAAACTATCGAAACACTTAAAACAAATATTAGGAATAATATTTTTAATTTATTGCATAATTTAATCCAGTTATTTTTATAACAAATGTTGCATTCTATATTTATTTTCTTTTGTTATTATTATGGGATAAATTAAATTCAGCAACTGCTATAACAATCATGGGAGAAATAAAATCTCCAACTGCTACAATTATCATGGGACAAATAAAATTCACCAACTTCAGCAATTACCATGGAAAAAATTAAATTCACTAATTGCTAAAATTATTAAGGAACAAGTTAAATTCACCAACTGCTACAATTATCATGGGATAAATTAAATTCACCAACTACTGAAATTATTATGGGACAAATTAAATTCACCAACTACTAAAATTATTATCGAACAGGTTAAAATCACGAACTGCTACAATTATCGTGGGACAAATTAAATTCACCAACTGCTACAATTATTATGAGAAAGAGGGAATATTAACTCATTTCCTATTTTTTTAAGTATGCTGTTCCTGAGTATGAAACTCAGTATTTGCAGTTAGAAGATTAATGTAATGGTGAAATATGATGGCAAACTAATTTTATGACTCTAATTCTTAAATTCCATATTAGCATCTGCTATTCAATCCATTTTCCAGGCATTCAATAAATATCATTTCTCTCTTAGTTGTTATATCTCATCAACAAAAAAGACATTTATTTGTTACATATTCGTATTTTATCATAAAAACAGAAAACACCGGCAGTTTCCTGCACAAAACTCCGTTCCAACGCTATTCACCTAAGCTAAAGCCCCCTCAAGATCAACATACATTCCACATTTTGGAAAGACATTAGATTGTATAAGGCATTTCCTGTTCTACGCAAATTACCATCACACTGGTCATAACTCGAAGGCATGGGTCCGCATATCTAACAATACCCCATACCCGAAATTCAAAGCACCCCTGCACTGTGTCCTAGCGCATAAAAAATGCAAATTCCCCACTTTTTCTCTGCGCATAATAAAGCCATGAAGACTTGAAGAAAATGTACCCTTTAGTAGGAAGTCGTTGGCATAAAAACCGTGCCTTGTATCCCTAATAGACCGCCACTTCTGTCATAATACGGCTTATTTCATTCCCTGGCCTTATGATCTTCCATAAGAGGCCACTCCTCAATAGAGGAACAATTGGGTTTCGATATCTGCCCAAAATAATGAAAAATCCCTACGGGAAATCCCATAGGGAAATCCAAATTCATAGCGGAGCTGCTCGCCTTGATCATGAATAATGTATTCACTGCGCTCTCAGCAGCTGGGATCGCTTGGCGGTCTTTCAAACGACCGATTTGGCGACAGGTACCCATTGGCGGCATTTGAATACGAAGGATATATGGGCACTGTTTTATATTCTTTTGATGTCGAGGATCAAAATAAGCAGGGAGATATTCTTATCAAAAATATGAATTTTCTTACAAAAAGAAAAAAAAGATGGACCGAAAACAATAAGCGTTTTTTCTTTCCAGCTAATATTTGTCACAGAAAAGTAATAGATTATTATTTAACACAGGAAATAATTTTCTTCTAATGTTTATACTTATTTTTTCTTAAATCAAGAAATCAAATTTAAATTATTCAAACAAAATTGATTATATTGATAAATACTATAATAATCGTGCAAAGTCCTGTAATATAAGCGGAACTTCTAAAAATAATTTATAGAAAAACAGTATGTAAATATGAAAAAAAAATATATTTATATGAAATAATTCAGTGTTAGTGCAAAGTCATTTATTGAGATGTTACAGCTTTGGAATCATCCAGATACCTTCAAATTTATTTAGATAAATAGATAATGAGTAAAGTATCTTAGTTATTTCAAAACACTTCCTGTTTTTTGAGTATTTTATGACATACCATACCATGCAATGCGATGGGTATCATCGAGAAGTATCAAACGTTAAAAAAAAACCCGACATAAACATGGGTGCGATTTTCATATTTTTGAAGAAGAGCTTTTAGTATCTATATGGACTCTCAATTCTAGCCAATTACTGAAGTTAATTCTTAGAGAATGAAATTACAATAAATAGATTTTATAAATGCGCAAGGAAAACTAAAGAATTGCATGACTCATTAAGTTAAAATTAGCATGACTTTTGCATTGAATTAAAGTAGTATTTTATTTTAACTATGACAACGCCTCGTTAAAAGCAAAATGAGTGGACCTATACCAGTTCACGCACCTGACCTAAATTATCATCATTTTGTTTTCATTTCATCATCATTTTCATCATTTTTCATCATCATTTCATCATCATTCTAAATTATGAGATTCATCCCAAAATAGCCAACAGGAGTATTTTGGGATGCATTTTATAATTTAGGTCATATGACATGGAAGACGCTTGAGTTGAAAAGTATTCTTCAAACATCCATGCCTTACCTAAGGAGTACATGTGGTCCTCTCAGTCGGTTTTGCCCAGGCTCACATACACGATGGATTTTTAGTGAAACCGGGTTTCGAATTTCGCGAAGCCGAAGCGATCATCAGTGGTCCTTTTGGAATGGTTTTATCTTTAAATTGAAGTAAGAGTAGTTTTATTTTTGAATTAAAAGAGGAAGGCTTTAATGCTTGCAAATTATTAGCATGAAGAAAATCACACACACACACACACACACACACACACACACATATATATATATATATATATAGGAATTTGAAAAATAAAAAAAATAAAATAAAAATAAAAAAAATAAAAATAAAAACATAAAAAATTTGAGAATGGAAAGTTCACAACATTTGATTACATTATAAATAGTAAAATTTGATTGATAACAATATTAATGGTGGATGTGGTTTTTAATTCCACCTGATCTAGAATGAAATCGACTGAATTAATTAATAAAGAACTTGTATTAAAGTATCATCTTCTGTTATATAAATCTTGAAATTAACATTTGCACAACTGATGAATCTTTTGTGAAATCGTATCTTACATGAGTTAAGAATTTCGGAGATGTAGTGACTTTAAATAAAGAAACATGGAAAAAATTTAAATATCGATTATTTTAATCTTACTCTTGCTGATGGGCTGATAGATTTTTCTTTTACTTAAAAATTCATACATAAGATATAGTATCAAGACTAATACTGTTCATATTAGTATTTAAATATGGCGAAAAATAAGTAGGTTAATTATTTCAGAATTCATTGGAATAATTAATGTACTAATAAATAACGTAATTGAATTAAAAATTTACTTTTATTTACAACAAAAAGAGCGCGCAAAGAAAGCAAAAGCACAGTAAATATAAAAGGAGGATCACTTATATATGTAGACTTTTGTCAGGAAGGCAAAAAGCAATAGTAATTTATAATAAACAATAAATAGAAATTTTCAAT
Source organism: Argiope aurantia (assembly GCA_026543865.1). NCBI lineage: Eukaryota > Metazoa > Arthropoda > Arachnida > Araneae > Araneidae > Argiope > Argiope aurantia. Next base: position 23,429 of record JAPMOR010080703.1, on the reverse strand, counting down.
AACCAGCAATATTTTGTAATAATAAGTAGTATCAATCAGCTACATTTACTACATTCGACGGTATACTCCTGAAACTAAATGACATAATACTAGACTTCGGCACTCTAATAGTAACTCGAACATGGACGCACACACATGAAGCATGAACATTTATAAATCAGCCTATCAGAAAACATCATATTGTGTATGAATAGCTGGTTGTGTAGTTCATGATTTTGTAACCATGTTCATCATTCTTTTTGCATTTCCAACAAGAATAAAAGGCAAACGTAAAAGTTTTTGTGAAAGATCGGAAAAATTATCAAAGTGAAGTTTCGAATGCCAGAACTTTACTGCTGTATTGCCTTGAGTCGTCCAGAGAGCCACGAATAGCTCACCTGCTTCAGAAGCCAAACATCTTCTTTGGTAGATGACGAGAGATGTTGCACATGGAAGTTTACAGCTGTGTAATCATGCGTCATCCTAGGTATCTGAATGACAAACATGCATCAATGTTCAAAGAATATCGCTAAAAAACGACAAGAGATCTATCGTGGACATCCGATATTAATCACAGAAGGCAGTCCCATTCCAGAAATTGCAAAATCGCTTTAACATGCTTTGAGGATGGTAATATGACAATGCCGATCAATAAAATAATTCATTGACCGCAAAGATAGTTTCGGAACTTTTTGATACTCTCTGGTATGTTGCAGTTCAAAACCATAAGAATTTTTCTTCGCCCCTGTGGACTGATCTTTTTTTTTATCCCTAATCATATTCTTAATTGCCTTACTCAATTCTATTGTATTAAATCATCGATGGTGTTTGAATTTACTGCCAAAATGGCAAGACTAAAATATGTAATCTTAAGTGCGACGGAAAAGTAAACAATTTTTATCTTTCAGTCATTTAAAAGAAAGAAAATCTCACTCGTCTATCTAAGTCAAAATCCCAGATAATAATTGGAAATTTCATACTCTTATAATTAAAAAAATAAATAGTTAATTTAGTTTCAAATTAATATTTGAATTCATGATAAGATCATGTAGAATTGTGAATTATGTCCCAGTTCAAGTACGAAACAAAACTATTTCTATCTTTGTCGTATAGTGGAGTTATTCGGGATAGAGAATAAATCGAAGGGGGTAGGGGGTCAGGAGTAGAGATTCCAAAGCACGATCTGCGTCACTTTACATAAGGCAGGCCCGATTTTCTTGCGGAGATGTTATTCAAATGGGATGGGATGCAGATGCGGATTGTAACATCATCAGGTAACTGCGGGAACACTGATACGTGATCTACATCCCCTCCAAAGGCAGGGTTGCCACCTCTTTTTTTTCCGGAAGGGACAGAAATGGAATGTTTTTCAGGTTCCGTGTGAAAAGGGGTTCTAGAAAAGAAATACATATTAAATATTAAATTAAATTAATTTGAAATGATGTATTTCTCAACGAGATTATACAAAAAAACGTAGAATTGATTTACTCAGTAATAAATTTGAATACATAATGGGTCATTAACTGTATACAAAAGTCACATTCGAAAGAATGCTGCGAGTTCTAATATTGGGTTTTAGTAGTTTGCAAAAATATTAAAAAATATGGGCTCTAATTGTTCAATATGAATTAATAATGCAGTGAAAGGAGGAATTCTTTTGCTTTTGGATACTTAATTTCTTGATTTAATTAAATTTTAACGATATAAATTTATAATGTTAAATTTCTCAAGTTATAGCATAAGGCAAATATTAAATTTAATAAAACATTTTTAATTTGCTTTTATCAGTTCAATCTATCATTCGTTAAGAAACATATTATTTTATAATAAAACCTTTTTTATTTTCGAATTGACTACCAGGTTAAGCAAATATCCTACCCCCCCCCCAAAAAAAAAACCCTTATGACAAGGGAGTTTAAGCTTTTGTCATTTAAAATTTAATTTCTTTTCAAGAATTTGTAATCAGATATCGTTTTAGTTTCCCTGGGTAGAAAAGTATTTCTATTAAAATCAAATAACAATGACTTCGATGTATCTCAGTTCGAGTTAAGTTTAAATTTATTTTCAAAATTTGTTCTATTACACTTCAAAACCTGAGGTAGCAATTTGGAATGTATATTTAATAGCAAAAGCCAAAAGAATCAAAACAGTAAGGTTATTTTTTCTTGCGAAAATAGTAACAGCTGGTCATGAAGCAAAAATAAAATAATTAAATATTTTTATACTATTTTTCAATTTGGATAATTCATCTATTTTTGCTATTCCTGAAAGTTCTATTACGAACTTTAAATATTGGTCCCACATACAGAATTAAGACATTTTTGTTTTCAATAGATCTTAGAAATGCAGAAAGTATCCTTATCAGTAAATTAATCGGAAATAGAAGATACAGCAGATGAAGAATACAGTGGAGGATTAAAGGATTGCAAATTCACAAAAGTGAAACAACTCAGTACATAAATCACAAAAAAATTTAAACACATTTGCGAAATGACAAATACGATAGTGGCCAGTAAGACGCAGTATAGATAACGAATCTTTGACGTAAATATTCAAAAGTCTTTCGATCTGATGTTTTGCATATTTTTACTTTATTATCCATGCAAGTTTTTTGTTGTTGTTTGGTAAAATAGTAGCCTTTGGCGGCTTGATGCTTCGTCGAGGATATTAGTTATATTTAATTCCAGTTAAATCGCTTAGACATAACTTCATGTCTATGGTATTGTTAAAATTTTCACATATTAAAGACGAGCTATTTTGATAATTTTATATTATGTTTCCATCTTGTTTCAAAGATATTTCATATCGTTGGTAGAAAATATGAAGTGACATATGATTATAAGTGTTCATTCAAGTATAAAAATAAATCACATTGATTATTTAATACATTTCAATGTCAGTTTAACCTATTATTCATTGAAAAGTGGAAATACGTTATTGTAATTTGTTCGAGTTCAGAGCATTGACGGTAATGGACATTTCAACTGAATTCTTTCTTTTCAACTAAATTTCTTTATTTAAATACATTAGTTGTCTCTTACGATCCATTGGTTCGCTAGGGACATTAGTAATATTTCAAATCATGTAGATATAATTTCACATCTATTTACATTATTATTGACATTGTAATGCTATTTTTCTTACATATATTTCGTTTTTTTTTTTAAATATATGGATGTTTCTGTTGAAGACCGGTTCCTTGACATCATACTGTTATTAAAGAAGTAAATGTGCGGTTCATCTAATAAATTTTACGTTATAGTAACTTCGCTTTTTCGGTCATGTAAGCTGCACAGATATTAAATAGAATCCTTCTAATTTAGCTTTCAACAACGGAAGAAAATCACGCCATTAAGTAGTTGATGAAGCAATGAAAACGTTTTGAATTTCAGGGCAATAATGGAATATATTGTCAGAGTTAGGCAGAAAGAAAAACTTAAAAAAATATTAAAATTTAGAAATTTTTTGAACAATATATAAATTGGTACCATTAAATATATATATTTTTAAAATTTTAAAAAAGTATATGAAAGACAATGTTTTACGATAATATTTTTGGGTGTTATCGCAGAAAAATATTAAAATTTTCCTTAATTCTTAACAAAAAATGTTAGAACATCACTCCAAGATTCACATTTTTAGTCTCTAAAATATATCAGAAGCAAATCTAGCAATTGTAGGTCAAATGGTCTGCAGACAGCCAGAGCACACATACGCATGCGCACCAACACACGCTCATCTTTATATTGAATAGATATTTGAATTCTATTAAATGTATATTACCGATTTTATCTGATGAATTTTTTTCTTTTATTTAATTAACTGACAAAGAGCAATCTTTATTATCCTTTGCGTTTCAGACACCCATATTCTATTACACTAGTGACCTTTCTGTACACTGAACGCACCTTTAAAGTTTTTAAATAACTTTCTGGATATTTTACATTTCTATCTCTACTATAAATAAAAGAAAATAAGTGTTCACTTGTATGATGTCATCCAACAAGACAGACTGGCCAATAATGATCAAATCTAAAAATAAAAATGTGCACGTCTCGGCAACTTTTTGAAATTTTGATTAGAGAACTAAAAAATACAGCAATAACTTCAAAACGTTATTGCATAACGCAGTTTTTTTCACTAATTTTCACCTATTCATTAAATACATGAATCTTTTTAATAGAACCTATGATGTTATAGAGATATTAAAAACGCAAATATTCGATTCATATCTCTTGTAACTTTCATGTGTTTTCCTTGTTTTCATTCCATGTCTTTCTTAGTAACTTCACTTTTCTATTCGTTTTTGAAACTGCACAGAATCCTTCTTTCTTAGTTTGCGACAAAGGAAAAAAATCCATGGGTTAAATATTTCATGAAACAATGAAAAATGGAAGAACGAAATGTCAGGTCAACAATGTTATCTATATTTCAAAATGAAGCAAAAAATACTCAAAAAAATTACTGAAATTCAGTAACACTTTGAACGACTATCAAACTAGTATCTTAAAAAGCCAGACGACCATTTTAATTTTAAAACATTGTAAAATCCAGTTTTTTTGCAATGATATTTTCTGAAATTGTAGCGGAAAATTGGCAAAATGTAGCTTAATTTCTAATAAACAATAATTAAAAATTTTTAAAACTTGCTCTGAGGTTAGCATTTTTACCTTCTAATGTACGCATATGCCAAATCTGGTACTTGTGGTCAAACTGTCTGGCCAAACGAATACACATGTTTGCGGAAAAAATTTCGTTTAGCTTTTAACTAATTAAAATTTTCTAAAAAGTCGCACCGAAATGCGGATTCTTACTCTTCAAAGTATATAAAGTGGTGGCCAAAAGTGTGAAAATTTTTTGAAAGTTTCATGTTTTTCAACTTTGCGTGCTTGTAGAATATATTAATTTTCACTTAAATACAAATGTTTAGATATCAAATTGAAGGTAATTCAATGTAAAATTTAATAACAAAAACAGTATTACAATATTTGTATTACAAAAAAAGTTACGCTCAATTTAGTAGAACAAACAAACACAAATCGTTTTGAATAATGACGTTTTTTGTACTAAAAGCGTACTAGCCAATCACAAACACTGTTCTGAGGACCCATCAAATGTCTGTAATTATAATTTAGGTTATTTGGATGGTAAAATAGTTATTGTTGTGGAAATATTTTGCCGAATGACGCATACTAGTACAATTAAATAGAGTATTGCTGTTTTTGAATATTTTAAGTCCTTTTTTTTAATTAATCTAATTTTAAACAAACAACACCAACAAGAAGAATTGATTAGACATCTACAAAAAGAAGCCGAACTGTCACATTGAGAGAAAATAGCCTCTCTTATGTGGAAATTGCAAAACAAGTTGGTGGTTCAGAGACCTGTTCTGGTGTACGAAAGTTCTGTTTACGTTATGTAAAAACGAAATCAATGGAAAATAAGGCCAAATCAGGCAGAAAAAAATGCACAACTGCTACTGCCGATAGAAAAATTAAACGGCTATGCCTTCAAGATAGAAAAATTTCATCAGATGCCATTAGATGTGAAATGAATGCAGCGGGTATTGCAGTAAGTTCAAGAACAAAAAGAAGAAGGTTATCAGGATTTGGAATACAAGCTAGAATTCCAAGGATAAAAACCATATTTAAATCAAAAGCAACTCGAAAAACGAGTTAAATGGGCAAAAGAACACATTAAATGGTCAGAAAATCAATGGAAGCAAATAATCTGGAGCGATGAGACTAAAATATCGCTCTTTGGTAGTGATGGTAGAAAATACGTGAGACGTAGAGTATGTGAAGCGCTTCATCCTGATTGCATTGAAGCAACTATAAAAACAACAACATATGCTATGATTTGGGCATGTATGTCTGCAGGTGGTGTGGGCCGAATTCAAGTGATTGGTGGCATCCTGAATAGCAAAAAATACATCGAAATTGTCCTGGAGCCAAAATTGATACCTTCCATCAGGGATTTCTTCCCCAACAAAGCACCATTTATTTTTTAGCAGGATTCAGCTCCATGCCACACAAAAAAAGTATGCAAAGCATGGTTTCAAAATAAAAGCATAGATGTATACCATGACCAGGAAACAGACCTGATCTCAATCCAATTGAAAATTTGTGGCGACGTTTGAAAATTCTTGTACGAAAAAAACGTCCATCCAATAAAAGACAACTTATTGAATCTATAATTGATTCTTGGCATCATGTGATTACGAAAGATGAACTCCAAACACTCGTTCACTCGATGAAAAGGCGCTGTGAAGCTGTCTTAAAAAATAAGGGTTATCCCACTAAGTATTGATTGTGTAAGTATCACTTTAAAAAATGCAAATCTAAGATAGATCTTACTAAAATGAGCACAACGTTTTTTGTAATACAGATATTGTAATACTGTTTTTGTAAAATTAAAAAAAATTAATTAAAATTTTACATTAAATTACCTTCAATTTGATATATAAACATTTGTATTTAAGTGAAAAGTAATATATTCTACAAGCACCCAAAGTTGAAAGACATGAAACTTTCAAAACACACAAACAGACACGCACATACAAGCACATTCATCTTTATTATAAGTAACGCTTATCAATGGAGTTTATATGAAGAATACGCAAGTGTAATTACATTAATACAAGAGACAACGGCAACGTGAAGCAAATTATCCAGACACTTACTAGAGCACTATAAGAATTAAAGGTATTATGATGTCATAGATCTTGATTCCTTAAAGGATGTTCATGTACATAATAAACAGAACAAGTGTAAGGCTATCAAAACAACTTATAGTCCCAATTCGATTCTTAAAAATGCTTTGGGGTGTAAATCATGAGCATCAAGTTATGAATAAGAACATAATAGAAATTAAACATAACCAATATCCTCAACGAAACAGCTGATCTCCGAAGGCGGGTAATATAGGATAAAGAGTGGAAAAGCGAATTCTTTAGTTCCTAGCCTTTTGGAAAACAGAATCCGTTTTTTTTACTTTTAATTATTTATTAAAAGGATAAGTGGGTCTTTGCAGGATAATAAAGTAATTTTCTAAAAATACACACAGAAGATTGAAAATGGGATTGATCTTGCTAATCTGAGATATCTGATCTGTTTATATAGCAAATGTTGGAAATGTTTATTCACTTAACACTGTTATTTTAAGCTTAATAATTCGAATTAAAGCTTATTAATATTAATTATATTAGCTAATATAAATATATAAATTTACATTAATCAACCTTTAACATTATCAATAAAATTAAAATTAATGTTTTTATTTAACATTTTTTTATTAAAATTAATATTTACTTGATTATGGAAATATCCGAAACATTTAATTAAAATCTGAGACCAATGCGAAGCACTTTTCTGTCTAAGACAAAATAATGAAATAGTAGATTGTCTTGGCTATTGCAAGAAACCTGGTTATTTTGGTCCTGTCACATGCTAGTGTAAGCATTTGTCCCTCTTATCAATTACATTAGGTTTAAGCTTGATATATTATTAAGATTTACTTATTCTACAGCGCATTTTTTAAAATTCTGTTTCGAGATATTCGTGTTCTGATTCTACTTCAACCATGAAATCGCAGTATCATTTACCATTCAAAACGGATTTAGAGTTATAATGGCCACTCTATTGCCTCACTCTAACCCCATTTGTAAAAACATATCGCCATAAAATAAAAAAGAAATAACAATATCGAACGTCAAAGGTTGGAAGGGGGTAAGAGTGACTTAACAGGTGTTTTTTCCGTCCCTCCTCTTTGCAGTGACACGTTAAAAAGACGTCTGCTTGCGAGTTTACACACACAAACTCTCCATATCACAAATCGATTGGTTGGGGTATTGGAAAAACGATTTTTAGGTTCTCGTTTGGACCTAGTTCGAAAAAGATTTCGCGCCGCTCAATCACTCTCTCTCCCCTCCCACCTTCCCTTGGTCCACCCCCAGGTTTGTGTGTTGTGGCTGAGGTTGCTATGGTTAAAATGTCTTCGATGAAGAAGATTTATTTTGCGGTGTTTCCCCCCACCCCACCCCGTCCTTGTCAAAGAAAGGAGGAAGTGAGACAATATTTGTATATCGAATAGTGAGACTAGATAAAATAGATTAGTGTATACATAGACCGTGTCTTCTTCATACTTTGTTCTATTTTTCATTTGCTTAGCTCAATTTTTTGCGCATACACAATGTGTAATCTGCAATTATAAATTATTCTCCCAATCTATCCCGTGTTTGCCTTGTTGCATTGATATTTTGTTATTATAGTTAGCGAAATCGCACTTTGTATCTAGAGTGGGAAAAAACTCTTTTTTTATTGACATTTTGTAGATGAGGCCGATGAGTTTTCCTATAAAATAAACACCTGATTGCATGAAGCAGATGGTGTTAGAAGGATAAACAAGTAAATGGCTTCTATCACTATGCTAAATAAATCGTTTCAATTAGTATTAAATTGTATAGTGGCTTGCAAAAATCGAAAAAAAAGGAAGATTTCCTAGGGAATTAGTTCGCCGAAATGTGTTTATTGACTTTATTTTTTGTTCGAAGAATATGATTGAATTGGCTTATGGTATTTTTACGTAGTTTCATAAACATATTGAAAAAAATTGATCTTTAATCGTCTAAATTTGATAATGTTTATTTTTATAAAAAGATATTGAAAAAGATACTTTTAAAATTGGACAAAACATAAACACACACACAAATTGTTAAAATTTGCCTCTTTTTTTAACGAATTCTTATTGATTATTCTGATTGATTATGAGAGAAAATCAATGTATGCTAATGAAGCTGTTCTATGAAATTTGAAATATTTATTATTATTGAAATAAAAAATGGGAAATACTCATTTTTCTAAATTTTATTTATCTATAATGTTTTATAGCTAGGTTTACAAAACATTATAATTTTTTATTGAAAACTTGCTGCAACATTAAAAATCTTTTATCTTTTTCCATTTTTATCTTTGCAAATTTTTAATTTAGAGAACCAATGACCTAAATTGGTATGAGTTCCTTATTGTTGGTCACAAATTCTGAAGTTTGGCATTTTGTTTTTACTTAGTAAGTGTTTAAGTAAAGAACATTTTAGGAAATGTAAATAGAATTTTCGAAAAATAACGTTCAATAAATTCTTATTAGCAGCTTTGACACTAAAAATAAAATGGTTGACGATAATTTCTAAATAATAAAAATTTGCAATGATGCTATTACAATGAATTGGTTCGAGTTACCTGCACTCCGATGAAGAAACGGGCCTTCCAGGAGAGATATAAATAATGGCAGATAATGATTGCTAGAACTCCGCCCATAGATTCCTTTAAGAAGACTCGAAAACTGTCATTCGGTGTATCTCAGATGTCAATTTATATTGGAAGCAGCTCATTTAAGCTATAGTTTGCATAAAAGCTATAGACATTTAAATATGATTATACGGGAGAGTTAATTCAAAGTCCAAAACATGGTCGTGGTCTCTTGTTGTATAACTGATTCCAATTCTTCACAAGCTAACTTTTGTAAAATTAAATTTAGCTAATATTTTAGTAAAAATAAATTTAACTAACTTGGAAGTAACAGAACTAAATTAAAAACGAACCATTTTTTGATTTTTCTCTATACTGTAATATTCTGAAAACTATTATATGTGTGAGGTAACATCCAATGAATATAATACAGCTTTATTTTGAAATTAATTTCTTATATTTTAATATATCTATAGATACTTTGAGGAATTCTCGTAATTCATAAGAGTGCGATTAAAGTAGTACAACTGAAGTTATAAAGTATACAAAAAGTTGTTAAAAGAATAAGTATAAATTACGTATTAAAAGAATGCGATAATTAAATTGAAAAAGTTCGAAAACACCAAATAATGATATTCCTATGATTCTTAGTGGCTCGAGATAAATCCATTCAAAGCAAAAAAAAAAAGATAAATTAGTAGCGTCATCTAAAGGTCTTAATTAATTAAAATAAGAAATCTGACAATAATGTAGTAGCGTCATCTGAAGGTGACATCACTTCATAAAAACGCTGAACACATGTTTCTTTCCACAAATGAGAGCGCTTAAGTTTTCGCTTTGGAATTATAGTCAGGAACTTCATTCTTTCACAGCCTTCGATCCATCCTTTGATAGAACTTTGGCTGGATTCTGAAATGATGAGTTACTCTAAGTCTCGTCGCCAAATACCATCTGACTTAAAAATTTCATCCTGAATGAAATATTGATTATTTTCTCTTTAGAGAAGATCTTTGAAGGTGGAATGAAAAATTATTAAGATTTAATATAAATCCCATAATCTTAATAGAAGTAATATAAATATGTACTTTAAAGTAGTTTCTTTCAAAAAATATTAGGCTTGTTCTTTTGAGCTTTATATTCCTGTTCAATCTCTGATATACGAAGTATGGGAAAAGAAAATATTGCAATTGTCAAAAAATTTAACCTAGAGATTGTGATGAAACTTTACGTTATATAACTGCCTAATCTGAATGTTTGAACCAGCTGTGGAATTATATTTTTTATTTTCGATAGATAAAAATCAAACAGACACAGAAGGATGAAAATTTGTACATGATCTTATTATTAAGAATGAAGATTTCTATTAAATTTTCGATAAAACTCCATGTGATGGAAGATTGCCTGTCCGCCCATCGATAAAATAAAAACTGAAAGAGCTATAATTTTATAATCAGGATTGGCAACAAAGTGAGATAATTAGACGCACTTCAAAGTTTCAATTAATTCATTTTATCATGTGAAAACATGATGTTGTTTTGGTTAGGAGGTTTTGAAGCTCGAAATCACGTAGGCAATGAATAAAGCATAAATGGCAATTTTCATCATCTTTTAACCGCAAATATTTTTACCTGCTTTTTCCAATATTGCATTATTATTATGTATGCTTTTTTGAAAGCAGATGCGTTTTTAAAAGGTTGACCTATTTTCACCAGTATTGCTTTATTATTACGTACGCTTCTTTCACAGCAGATGCGTTTTTAAAAATGTTTACGTAAAACTATGACATCATAGCTGTTATTCTCATGGAATGTAATTTTTTTCGGAGGAAATTAAATAATTTAATTTTTATAATATGTTCAAAAAATTTCACTCGCGTTTATTGACAGTTTAAATAAAAGTATTTTCTGTTTGCCCAAATGGGGAAATATCACTTAATTTATTCTTAATTGGAAAACATTGAAGGATTTGTCTCTTGTTCTAAGATTAATTCATTATGAAATTGTTTTATGATCTCAGAAATTAGAAAATAGCAGTTTGTATTTACAAAAATATTGTTTTCATAAAAATTCTATATAAATTAATATGTTTAAAAATTTATTGGTAAATACTTTATCATTTAGAAATCGCATTGCGACGGAAACGCTCGTTATTCAGCTTCCAAGCGTGGCATTCCTTTTTGTGAGAATATGATGTTGTTTTGGTTAGGGGGTTTTGAAGCTCGAAATCGCATAGGCAATGGATAAAGCATAAATGGCAATTTTTCTTTTCAATTTTTTTCTTCGCTGGCAAAAACGTTTTGGGGCTCTCGTAAACCGGGTTAAACTAGTTAATGACTTAAATTAATTAAGGCAAATAATAGCTTAAAAATAATAATGTTCTCACATAATAACTTGAAATTTGCGATCGTAGATTTCATTTTTAAACGTTTTTTTAACTATAAAATCATTTAAAGTTCGTTTTATTATGAGTTTATCCTCTGTTTTTGAAAGAATGTGTATGACATTTTCTAAAATATCAATAATGAAAATAAATTATGAAAATAATTTTATCACCTAATAGTATATTTGTAGTAAATTGTGAACTCAGCTGACATCGAAAGAGACTCAAAAGGCATATTAATTTTCGGTACACTGCGAAATTACCCAAATAATGGCATCTATAATTTGATCATTCAGTACTGTCTGTAACTCCAGGTGGAGTTTGAAAATTCTCTGCCTCTTTGTTCTCCGTCTTGATCGAATGTGCAAATACCGTTTTCTCTTTTGACTTCATGAAACTCAAACAGATTTTATGTTTAAATTGATTTATCGTTTGGAATATGAATCTAAATAAGAATAAATATTACCTATGGGATCATAAACTCTATATTTTATTTATATTTTTTATTATGCTGATTGTAGCAAAAGACTGATTGTAGAGCTGACTTCTGCAATTAAAATTATTTTATATTTATGCTGAGTTATTGGTGGTTTATTTCTCTTATTTTTCAGGACCTTTCACCATAATTAATCAACACAGCAAGAAGAATGGGGTGATCTTCTGGTAAAGAGTTCGGCTAGTATTTTTCTTTCAGTTTACTTTTTTTTTATAATTTCTTCTACTAGCGGATCATTATCTGTTTCAATCCGATTTTAGTGATTAGTTTTATCCGGTGTGTTGTATTATAAGAGTTTGAGAGTATTATGGATGAATATATGGATAAAGAAACAAAAGTTTTTAATGTTATTATTTACATCTAAATCATGATATAAATAATTATTATGTCTTGAACACCCTGTTTCAGTGAATATTTTCAATTCTTGTAAGTGAATACTTGACAATCAGGTCTCAGACATTGTCAGCAGGGCAACGTCTCCTGTCTCATATACATCTTGATGTTGCGTTTAATTCAGTTTTATTATTTATTCATTTTTATTTCAAATCATATATCCCGTTTTTAAAACAACACTAAGGCTATATTAGAAGGACTGAAAACTATATTAGGAACCGAGCTCAGACGATGAGGATGGCACCTGACCCAGTATCCCTGTAACTTCTGTACCACACCAACTGGAGGACATTTGATGACAGTTGAACGTGCACTAGATCCACTTACGAGACATTTTTTGGTGGTATTGAATCTGGAACGGTAAGGAACCTAAGTCTAGACCTTACCACAAAGTAACCACGGTAACCAGCATTGGATAAATATATCTGAAAATTGCAATAAGAACATTCTCGATAGTTTCAATTCAAATATATTAATTTAATTTCAACAAGTCTTATTCTTCGGATATGCTTTGAATGCAGATTCTACTTAAAAAGAAAAGGTCAGTGCCTCCATCCACATATCTTAAAAGACGGTCCGATTTCACGAGTCTTTATGTATCTCAGCATTTACACAGTTCTTCAGCTCATGAAGTATTAATTTCCCATTTCCTTCTCATTGTTCTCCGAGATCTTACCAGAAGTATCGATAATATTGTGTTTGTGTCACAACACCTTTCAAAAATCTAGTCACACGACTGTCTCATTATTTATGAGAGTGGAAACAGTTTTCCTCTTTTTTTCCTTGCGAGATTATTACATGTTGTTTCCAACAAACACTTAAAGGAACAAAACCGCATCTTAAATAGAAATAAGAAAACAGCTGGAACATTGTGAAGATTTTCTCAGGATTTGTAAGCAACGCTTTCGATTTTTTTTTCTCCTGCTTTACGTTTTGGGTAAAGATAAGACCCAGGTTTCTAATCGTATGTCAAATGCTGTGTCAGGGGAATCGTTATTACCGTCAAACTATCATTTTTGAAGTTTAAAGGAAAATCAATCTTAGCTTTGTATTCTTAGATTCGATCGCAAAAATAGAGTTTTGACTCACAGGGGATATAGTAGAATGTTTAAATGTGTTTCCTGTACATTGAAGTTTAAAAGAACTAAAGGATTCACTCATCAGTGGTGAATCTCAATTATCTGTGCGTTTTACTCATTATTGTTAATCCAAAAGAAATTAAATTCGGTACAAATTCAGAGCAGGAAAAGAAAAATTTGTTCTCTTACAGCCTCAACATTTTATTCTGGTCTCTTTTTGTTCGAAACCTATTTTGCAGTATATAAAAAATTAACCTTCTGCTTAAAAGAATGGTAACCTTTCGGTTTTTTAAAATAACAACATAACATCATGGATCAAGTATTTATCTTTGTAGCATTATTTCTATTATAAAGTATTAATATGCATTTCAAAACCACCGAGAGTGGTCTTCTCGAAATTTTCTCGCATACTCTCTAATAAATTTGTTATGCCAGAAAACGCCTTACATGGCATTGGCGCATAATAATTACAAAATATTCCTCTTTGGCGTGAATTTAACATTTTATTGAATCTATAATGTCATTGGTGGCGAGTTATTTGGCGATTAATGCCTAGAATATGTTAATAGTATCCAAAAGCGAATTTGTGTTTGAGACACTTTTTTTTCAATCGAATGAAACAAAAATTTGACACAAAACTGCACTTGTAGTCACAAAATCTCACACCAAATTTGATATATTTAAGTCAATTCGTTTTTGAATTATCGCTTTTATATGTTTCTGGAAACACAAAATGACAGATAGTCAACCCATTTTTGAATGTGACCCAAAATTTGAAAGTTTTTTACATTATAGATGATCTGTGAACTAAATTTTATCCATTTAGCTCTTTTCGTTTTGTAATCATCGCGTTAACTCATATATGGACAGACGGACTTCCTCTAAGCAGATTTTACTCAAAATTTCACAGAAATCTGCAAATTTGCTTTAAATTATATATATCTAATTTCAACTATTTATCTTAGTGTTCTTGAATTATCTTTGTCAGAGACAGACAAACGGACGTACATTTTCTAAAAATGTGTTTTCCGAACTCAGAAAGGTCTAAAACGTCTCGAATTCTCCGAAGTCTCGAGTTCGAATTTTTTGACGATTTCTATACTTTTTCTATACTAAGTATACGAGAGAGTAAAAAACAGGATATAGTTAAACAGGATACAGTATTTGGATACAGTCAATCTTCTAATTGAGAAAATATCAAAATAAGACAAAGATTTATAATTTTGATTCACATGTCTAGCTCAATGTACCGAACCTTTAATTCCTTTTATATTCATTTATTATTCCTATAGATTTTTATTTATTCGAAGTATAAAACTGGAAGTTATTTTAATCGTCAAAAGAATCAAATTCGAGATTTTGACGAATTTCTTCGTTTTAGTCCACCAAAAGTATGAAAAATACATTTTTGGAATCACGTCTGCTCGTTGCTCTGCCTCTGAACACTGCATCTCAAAAACGCATTGAGCTAGATAGATGAAATTTAATATACTTTTTTTTGCATAATATTTGTAAATTTCTGTAAAACGTTGAAGGAAATCCAATCTGAAGATATTTGTTTGCGAAATTGTGTATTCTCGTGCAAGTGAACATAATAATAAATATAGAGAACTTAATAAATAAAATTTGGCAAAAATTCGAATTTTTTATTTTAGAATTTAAAGTGTAGAATCGAATCCAAATTTTGAAAAGATCTCAGAACTATCTGTTTGAATGTCCAAGTGCAAATAAATTTAATTATTACAAAACTAAAAAAAATTGATAGATAAAATTTAGACGTACATTTGGCATCGAAAGTGAAACTTTGATTCAAATTTGGAACCAAATTCTCCAAGGGCTTGATTGGCCTGTTTGTTTTTTCATACGCATGTAAATGCTGAAAGTCAGACTACATTAGCTAGATAAATTAAATTTAATATATAGTTTTAGAATTTAAAGCACAAATCTTTCTCAAATTTTGGTTTAAATCTGACCGTCTATCAGTTTATATTTTTGCATGCATATAAACGGGAGGAGGCACTTCAAAAGTGCAACTACTTGGGTAAATGTACACAGATTGCATCTGATTCACGCATTTTATAAAATTTTCAGATAATTCATCTTCGAGGGTGATTATATGTCAGCTTATATTTTATGGTGTAGCAAATACGATGACTCAAAAGCGAAAAAATATAAGTAAAAGTCGGTATATGATCTTGTTAATAAAATTGCGGTTTTGCGTCACATTTTGGTTGCAATTGGTTAAAAATGAGGCGTTCTAAACGCATCCTTGGTTTTATTTATAGTTTTCCAGGCGGGGGGGGGGTATCTCAAAAATGGGAATAAGAAGTTTTAGGCATGATGGTTGGTTCTTGCCGCAATAGTGGGTACAGAATTGGTGTGGGGTTAGATATCCATTACTGATGACAGGACATTCCTCTTACTGGGGTGTTGCAACGTGATCAGTGAGGCCCTCAGGATTCAACTATAGTTCCTGCTAATGTTGTCGAGAAAATCCAGGCATTCTAAATTATTCGAATGGCTTCGGGTGGTGTGTAATAGTCTCTTGTGCTTATTCATCACAGTACTTAGCGCAAAGTGCTCATATACAGAATTCTGATGATAAATATACGAATGTTTATTATATTTAGTTAGTCGTCCAAAGTTTATAATTTTGTGCGGAGTGGTGATGGAATAACCAAGAAATATGCTGGAAGGTTTCGGAGGAACCTTCCAGCATTAACGTAACTATTGTTTTATCATTAGCAATTTCGATTTTTAAATCCAAAAAGGTAGCCTCAAGTTGATTCTTATTTATTTCTGTTAGAATTAAATCCTTTGGATAGCAATTAGTAACAATATTAGTATTGTGCAATAGTTGGTATCTGCGATAAAAGGGAGGAATTCAACTTTAAAATTACAAAACTATGTAACTATCAATCCAATCTAAACTCTTAAAATTTTCAAAAATCTAATTTGCTCACAAGTTAACAGGATCAAAAGGGTTTGCAATAATAAAAATTCCTATATTGAAGCATCAAAAATTTAGTTAAAAATGAATTTCCTAAAAATTACTGTAATGTCAACTTTTTAATTAAACAAGGTATTGTTTGGAATTAATCCTTTACCTAAAATAAAAATAGAACTTTCCTTGCATATTAGATCACTCAATAGATGGCGCTGGGAGACTACAGTTATTATTTTCCTTTAATACGTTAGCTTTGTGTTTTTAAAAAGCGGGAATCACAATCGATAGCTTAAA
Source organism: Argiope aurantia (assembly GCA_026543865.1). Lineage (NCBI taxonomy): Eukaryota > Metazoa > Arthropoda > Arachnida > Araneae > Araneidae > Argiope > Argiope aurantia. Next base: position 6,617 of record JAPMOR010080703.1, on the reverse strand, counting down.
ATTTCCTTGCTGATGCTGGTATGTTCTTTCCTTTTGGTTTTTCCTTTAATGGTTTAAGTGTTTTTAGTGTTTATTGTTTTTTTGTTATTGTATTTTTATTTATTAGTGGTTATTTTCTTCTAATTTGTTGTTTTGTATTGTCCTTTCTGTTTAAATGGCATATCTCTTAGGCCTAATTTCAGGGGATTTTCGGGTCACGAGGAATCATTGATATTATTAGACATTCTTGTCTGCATTCCCTCACAGAAAAAATCCCTTTTTTTGAATCACTGCCTGAGGGTGACCCTTGAAAAAGTCTTCAGGACGGATTCTTTTTTTATTTGGTTTATTTGATTTTCCTATTAACTTGATTTTAATACTTTTTTATCAATTTATCTGTGTTTTATAAGTATCTGCATTTGCGCTCTCTAAATACTATGAAGTTTTTCCTGTTCCTTTTTTGGTTTTAGTTTGAATAAGAAATAATTTTTAGTTGCGATTCCGAAACTATTTCGTTTCTTTCGTTTCGTTTTCAAAATATTTCTTATTTTTGATTGGTTATATATATATATATATATATAGGGCATATTGCACGTGCTCTCAGAAATATTAAATATTTGAGCAAGGACTCTTCACCAGATTTCATTTGTTAAGCTCGGTTTTGAGTTATAGTGTTCACAGACCAATAAGCGCAATATGAAAATTCTTTTTTGTACCCAAGGAAGTTTAAATTTTTACTGATTCATTGTGTTTGGGAGGTCAAACATGTTGACGACTGCAATATTTCTCTTTTGTACGTGAACGAAAAAGTGATAAGAGATTATAACTCTTTAACTCCTTATTAATGAAATTTAGATATAAACCCATCCAAGTTGAGCAAATTAATTTATGAAACGATTTCTATAGCTAATGATTACTCTATTCTTGATGATTATTGATTATTCTACCTAATGATTATATTATATAATGATTATGCCCCTATTTATTGAATTCTCTTCTATCAATGATTAGGAATAACTAAGCAACAAACAACCTTCCATAGAAATACGAAATATGCAAAAAGCATGGGAAATTATCTAGAGACATTAACTTTACATATACATGATTTTTTATTATTTAAATGACAAAGTAACTTGAAAACCTATATTTTTGTATCGATGTTATGTACTTTATTCTTTTGGTAGCTGTCATAGTCCCATTTAATGCTGCATGCAATACAAAGCGTTCCTTATCTTCTTTTGGCCATATTCCATAGAAATTCTAATGAAGTTATTACACATATCATCATTTATTTCGTGAGAAATTTGTTTAAAGAAATTTGAATTTTTTTCTTCTTTTTACAAAACTTTCAGAAACACACAATATGAAAGTAAAAGCTTAAAAATTTAGATTTTAAATAAATGCAAAATAAATCATTTGTCTAAAATTCATATGCCTGAATTTTTTTTAAAAAACTACATTAATAAAAGTCATAAATATGGCAGTTTTTTAATGCATTAACTAATTAATCAAACATCTGTGAATAAGGAATCTTGCTTTTTAAGAGCTCAACATAAAAAACGAGTTCAGATGCATGGCTATTCTGTAAGAAAATGTATAAAATTTGCTTTTTAAAATTTTTCTCCCACTTGAAACTGTAAAATTTTTATTTTAAATATTCCTTGAACCACAAGTGTCAATTTTCTGTTCATTTAGTTCAAGTAGGCAATTCATTTTCTGTTCCATTGAAAACATATGTTAACTACAATTTAAAAAAAATATGACTTATTTCAAATTTCTAAAAAAATAAAAAAAACTATGTATAACAGGCTTGCATTTTTACAGATTCGTCTTATGTTACTTTAACTACAAACACGTTTTTTTAACTACAAAGAATATTTTGACGACAAACGAATTCTGTTATTTTTACTATCACAAATATCTGTGTAAAGAATTCAAGCCTATTTCATTCGAAGTGATTTCTGAAGTTTGGCTCAGTTATATTAATAACCTTGCTGAAATAACATACAAGTTGCTTGGGGAATAAATCTGTAATTTTAGACAGAGGCCTGATGACGGGAGTGATAGGTGGGCTGGCAATTCCGCTGCAAGAGTTTGGTACACACCAAAGATTTAAGGAGGTGCAATAGGGTCATGTTCATAACGGATTTTCAATGGATGAGTTTCGAACCCTGATTCCTCCAATAAAAAAGCCGAAACTTTTCCACCAGTAAACTAGGGCCTTAACAAGTTAAGAAGAAACAGTTAAAAAAATATAAAATTGCATTTAAATGTTTCTTAAGGTAGCTTAAATTATTATAATAGATTTTCAATTTTGATTGTTTGATTAGAATTTTCATTTTTGATTTTTTAAATGAATTTAATATTTTAACAAGCAATAAAATATAATTATAAACCATTTGCCTTCACAAGTACATTTTTGATAATAAGATTATATTTTTACATTGTCTTCATACATACAATTAAAAAGAAACTATTCGTTTATTGCGTTTAATACAAAATGTCATGTCTTAGACAAGAAGTATTGTTATATAAAATCAAATAAGAAGTTTCTTTTATAAACTTCCTTCTTTTCTTCTCCTTTTGGTTCTTTATTTGTAATTGACTCATCTCATAAATATTAAATTTGAATCATTTTCTCTTCTGTATTCAAAATTCTCATTATTATTTAAAAATGGAAATCGTATTATTAAATGCAACTTAACTCCAAAGAAAATATTTTCAATTTGGAATCTCCCTCCTCGTGTCTCCCTACTCAATCCATAATGAAATACACGTGTGTTTCTAATATTTATACCGTAGTCGAATTAACGACTTCTAAATTGACAAAAGCCGCAAAGCATTTTTCCCGTTAACGTCCAATCAATCACTATTCAGACCCATAAAAATACAGGAGGGGGGGACGATGAATATCAAGCACCATTGATCGACCCCCCCCCCTATACTTCAACTCAAGAGTTTTTTTCTACCGCACAATTTATCCAACAAACTCCAAATCAAAAAGGTAATAATCAAGTCATGTAATATTCAACAGCGTTATTGTGTCTTGCTTGGCTTTTTTCCCCACTCTCATGTTCTCGCCAAAAGCTACTCATAACACAACGGTACCGTACACGTGCTATTATCTCATCCTGCATACTATGCTCCCCCCCCTTGCCTGGTGTCAAATGGGGGTCCAATTTTCCGGACAGACGTTCGATTCTGTTCTTTCCTTCCCCCTTACCGACCTGATACAGTCATTAACACTCACGGAGACCCGTAGGGGGCTCTGGACACGCCACAGCTGTTGCCACTGAGACCCGCTAAATAACTGATTCTTGGGAAAAGGGGCGGTTATTTAAGTTTTTGGCGAGAAATTTGGCTGGGAAAAGAGAAAGGAATCAAATAATAGATAATATCAATTTTCTTTCACAAATCGGTTATTAATATTAATTTCTTTACTGCAAAGAAATTATTTCTGTTTTACACATAAGTTAAACTAATTGTCATGGAACTTGAAACTGACAGAACAGAAAAAAAAATACAATTTATCCCAAAATTTAAATTTAAAAAAAAAGTTTAAAATTGAATAAACAAAAAAATGACAATTTTTAAGATGAAAATGACACAATATGCTGGAAAATGAATTGCCAAACATTATCTTGAATATTTCAGTGATTTAATGTATTATATATAATTAATGAATAAACATGAAGTAGTTTTTATAAACTGATTTTAGTTATAATTTTATGTTGCATAATTTAATAAATAAATAAGTAATTCTAATAATTAAATGGTATGTAGTTCCTTGCGCACAACAGTGGTAAAATTTAAATTAAAAAGAAATGGATCTAAAATGGAATAAACAAAATAATGGCAATTTTTAAGATGGAAATGACAACATATGTTGGCAAATAAATGGAAACATTATTTTGAATATTTCAATAATTTAATATATTATATATAATAAATAAACTAGCTCTAATAAATTGGCTTTAGTTATAATTTTATGTTCTATAATTTAATTAATAAATAAGCAATTCTAATAAGTAAATGGTATGTAATTCCTTGTATACAACAGATAGTTCTCACCTATCGCGTTCATAGTTTTTTTTTAATATGATTATTCTTATTTCCTTCTTGATTTCCATAAAAACCGCATTACCACATAAAATATAAACAACAAGTTGAGCATTAGGTAAAGACTATTTAAATGACAAAAACAATTAAAAGACCTTTTTTTAAATTTTGAATTTTGAACTAAGCAGCATAAAATCAAATTAGTAATTAAAATATTTTATACAGAAAATTCGAATTACTCTGTTATATTCAGTTACATAATTATTAATATTTTTCATAGAAAATTTGAATTCGAATTAAAAGCGTCCAAATTATTCAAATTCCACTGCATTCCAAGATTTTTTTAGAACTATTTTCTTTGTGTGTATTAAGAGATATCTTTTCATAAAAAAGTGAATATTTTATAAATATGAAGTGAATTTAAATTATTATATTTATTATTAATAAATTCAAATAGATACCACAATTAATTCGTTAATGATGTAATATAATTAATTTCCTATTACCATATTAATGTTAATATAAAAAAATTATATGAAATTAATTCAACTGGATACCACCATTTTAATTACTGAAAGCTATTTCTTCTTTTTTTTTTGTTTTATTATTATTAATATTTTTGCTTATGTGCTTTTAATAATTCTGCAGCCCCAACCAAAACAAAATTTACACTACTGATTTTAATTAATGCTGATTGTTGTGCAGTTTATTTTCCATCAATGAGATTGTAATAATTCATGGAACGATATCATCAAATCGCCTGACGTCAAAAACAAAAATAAATTTTAAATTTTTATACATTTCTATATTTTTTAAAACTTTTATGCAAATCTTTTTCAAAAAAAATATTCAAAAAGGAGATCCAATTATATAGCACAAAACATCATAATATTGTAATACTTCTAACTTATTTATCAGTATTTATTTTATTTTAAAATTTTTTTCTTAATTATAGTTTAAACTTGGCGCTATGATATTGAAATAATTGGCGCTCAAGAGAAATTAGTGTCATCGTAAAATTATGAGCATAAACGTCGTGATTAAAACAAAGAAAAATATTTTTGCAAAATTATTTTTTAATTTTTTTAAAATACGAGGAATTGCACAGAAATAAAACTGATACCAATGAAAATCTTATATTTTGAGCTTTCAGATGGCGTAAAAATGATTTCTGTGCAAGTATATACCTAAAAATTATTCAGTAAAAATATTAAACTTTCGATTAATTTATAATAAAAGATAAAAAAATTCACAAAAAAAAACCCTAAACATAAATAAAATCTAGACTAATAATTCTTATCAACAAAACAGAGTGAATGCTACCTGTAATTCACAGGATGAATGCTACCTGTAAATTGCTCCTTATGACTTTTCTAATGCAAAAATCATTCAAAACACTCTACAGGACATAGTTTTGGACCATTTTACTACTATTTAGTAGCTACTCCTAAGGAAGATTTTTCCTTAATTTTATCTGTAATTGTAAAGAAATTGAAGTTTTAATGTTGTTTCTGAAGAAAAAAAAATGAGTATGCAATCGCATTATGTTTTTAGCTACAGATTCAAATCTTCTTAAAATATTTAAAAACCAAGGAGAGATGCTTGTTTACTTGTTGCTATATAACTTGTTTGATATTATTTTCATTTTAACTACTAATTATTTTCAGTCATAAAACTATTCAATTTTTGTCATAACACCCTTTATTTCGAAAGTTCTGTAAACAATTTTGCAATCAGACTCATTTGGCGAAACTTCCGCAGACGCCATTTCAGCGATCCATCGCTAAAAGTAGCAACCCAACCATCAGAAAACCCGCTTCGGTAATTAGAACAGCAGACATTAAAGTGCTGTTTATATCCAAACAATCAATGCTCTCCATATGTCCACAACATCGCAACCAAATCTTCCTCTCGCTTTCGATAGACTCTCCTTTTTTTTTTTCTACGAAGCCAAAATCGGTTTCCCCACTCTGCCCCTAAATCCGAATCGTGAAAATACCGACAGCTGTTTTGGTCAGAGATAAATGTCGTGTTACGCTCGATGCCTGAACTTTCCTTGTTAAGTCGAAACATTACGGTAGTAATAACCTAACCGGCCATTAGTTGGGGCAAAGACGCGGCTCGTTTTCCGATTGTCCTAATGCGCACGCGATGCAAAACACGGAACAATCGAACTCTTTAACTTGATGGCTCGGACACTCCATGTATCCTCCCCTCCCCCCTCCCGCCTTATTATATACCTGAAATTTTTTATATGAACAGATCTAAAGCTTTTAAAGAAAAGAATGTAATATTTGATTGTATATATGGAGAAATAAGATTCACCGAGTTTTCATAAGCGTTGTTTAGAGTTTAGTCTTATAATGATTGTAGCAAATAATTTAAGTGAATACTAGATCTATTAGTTTGTAGTAGGTTACCGAAGTAGGTAGAACTGACAAAGACTGGAAAATTTATATAAGATGGATTATTTAAAATTTTTGCAAAAATAAATGAGTATATTTACATTTAGTATACAATACACTACTCTGCCGTGTACGATATACAAGTACTGACAGTGGCAGACGCTATGTGCGTAT
>JAPMOR010080700.1:88985-117713 GCA_026543865.1 Argiope aurantia | reverse complement strand
GTCACCTTAGACATGAGTATATGTAAATAAATGAAGTGTTTTCGTAAATTTTCTGTCTGCTCCTTTATAGCACACACATGCACGAAATCTTGTGCTCTACTTTAAGCAAATAATTCGGAGGATGTCTTTTGTGTGAAGGGAATAAAATGTTATTTTCTTTCAAATTTCGCAATTTCTAAGAATATTGCCTCCTCCTCACTCATTCAAGTCTCGTTGCAATTGAGTCTTGTGAAATTGTGTTTTTTATTTAAATTGATGCATACAAATGTTGTTTTTTTTAATTTTTCTTCAAATGGAATGAGATCTTTTAAATGTTATTTTTAATTTTGAAATTTTCTAATCAACTTCAGTAAATGGCGATTATTAATGTATATGTTTTCTTCAAACTAGTACAGGAAACTATTTATTTTATTCACCTCTGGGTACCCAAAATAAATGAGTTCACATAAAGTTAATTTTATATTTTTGAAAAATTGTTCATTATATATATATATATATATATATATATATATACATACACATGAAGCACCAAATCTAAGTATAAAAATAAGGAGCTGATTATTCTCAATCGCAAATAAACTGCTTTTATATCAATAATAATCATCAGCGTTAATAAATTACAAACATAAGAATCTGACCCCCAGTAACTACTTTCGCACTTTTTTAAATGTTTCCATTGAATATCAGAATGAATTGAGATAAGTGGCTTTGAATGAACATTATTAATATATAATTCAAAGAATTTAAAAAAAAATCTGTTTCCTTTAATCTAAAGTTGATTTTTTTAGAAAGATGAGTCATATTTTTATTTCATAATCATTTTCCCACACGCCTTTTTTTAAAATTCAGCACGATTTGATAAACCAACGACTTCTTTTTGTTTTAAGACACAATAAGTTTAAATTGATCTTCTGTTCACATTTCCTCACAGCAGCAACATAAATCAGGATATCCGTCACAATGTTGCTAACACTTTAGATCCATTAAAGCGAAACAAATGGGCGCAAAAAAATTGTGAGAGCGTCACCATTGTTTCAATTAAAAACCTAAAAGCTAGTACCAAACATAGAGAGAACTGGAAAAAAAATTATTTATGCACATCAGAATTGTTTCTTACCTGCCCAGTGATACCTCAGTCGATACCATCACATATTATTAGTAATAATTAAAGTATCAAATATTTGCGATTAAGTACTTTTATATAGATAGTTTAACAGCTAGTAGTGTACTGCAGAATTTTCGCACCCAAAGAAAGAATAGGAAAAGCTTGCACAGAAAAAAAATAATCCATTTCCTATCATGGAGTACTGAAATTTGTCCAATACTTTGAAGAAATAAGTCGAATAGAGAAATGTTTACCAAATAGCAGGACACATTTTACAAAGCAATTGTTCACTGCCGTGCAATATGCAGGAGAATATGGAATCAGATCCATCCACATGGACATTTGTAAAGCGGATAAGATATGGGGGATTTCCTGAATCTCCGATTGCACGTATCAGTTGCAGAGTAATGCATTTGTACCGGTAGAAATTGCAGTCACCGCACCATTTAGTATATTGCCCAATGTTACCAAAAGAATATCAACTGGGATCTCACAAATTCAATAAGAATAATAGTGTTTATTTAACTCCATGTGGTGTCAAAACGCCGCAGATGGGACAAATCCAGATATATTGCTCGTAGCAATGACAGGTGATATGATTCGCTGTAGTTTTGCTTCTCAGATAGTGGAGATTATTGAGCTGCTTTTATCGCTTAAATCTCTACTAACAATAAAGCAGAGTGTGTATGCGTCTACGTGTGTTGGCGCTTTAAACGACAGACCCTTATACCCAGAGCTACCAATTATGCACAGATATATTTTGGAGGTAGGAATGTGTATTTTTGGAAGAAAGCTTAGAAACTTTAATTAAAATTTTTATTAATTAAAAATTGGCTAAAATTTTGATGTTTTTACATAATTATTTCTAAAAATATTACGGCACAAAAACGATCTTTATAGCGTCTAAAAATGTAAAAGAATTATCTCTGAATAATATCAATTTAGTAGTGGTGCATTTTTTTTTCTTCTAAATCTTAGCAATTTTTTGCCTAAATTTAGCAATTCCTTACATTTCATTGAAATTCAAATCAGTTTTTGCATTTCATAAAATATTTTATCGATATCTTATTTTTTTACGAATATTGAAAGCTGAAGATGAGAAGAAATTAGTTTAATATCGATGCAATTTGCATAATAATTATAAACGTCATGATTCGGTACCGCAATGGATGAAACAAAGAATTAAATTTATAAACGCTTTGATGTCTTGGGACTTTATTAATATAGTTCATATATATATATATATATAATCAACAAAACAGGAGTTAGGCTATTAAACTCATAAGACTTTAATTTATTTTACAATTTGATGTCTAAAATATTTTATACGTAGAAAAATTTAATGGAAACTAAGCATAGCCAAAATTCCCGACGAACCAGGTGGAAACCAAAGACGGCTAGTAAATTAATAAAATTCAAACTTCCAGCGTTGTTTTTTTTTTCGATTTTTGGTGGTGGTGGGGCGGGGGTGGGGTATGTGCGTGTGGGATGAAAATACTTCCTCATTTCGTAATTGCTTAAAAACAATCGCTTTTTTTAAAGTTCTATGTAAAGTGATAACATTTTTATATTTGGTTAAATCAATAATTTTCAAAATAAATTAGTGAATTGGATTTGTAGTTATTTATTTGGTTGAATTGTTGTTATGTGTATGCCGTTTCACACTTTGATTCTTCCTTTAAATAAAAACAATAAAAAATTAAAACTTTGTACGTTGAAAAGGGTAACTAACGTCGTATATAAATCTCAACTGTTATTAAAATAAATGTATATTCATAGATATTAGCTCTCTACAAGCCAGATCGTTTCATCTACAGCTAACAAATTTGACGCATATATATGTACCTTGGAGAATTAGAATATGCACTTTGGAACATTTTTTTTGTCATTTTAATTAATTAAAAAGTTAGTCATGCAAATTTTTCTGGAATTTCAGTAATTTTTAAAAAATATATTTTTGCCTAGTTTTCGACAATAGATTACATAGTAACCCTAAAACTCAAAACATCATTGTTCATTAATTATTTTCCACATGATTTTTTTTCCATTCTCGAAAGTTTAAAAAAAATGCATCGATTTAACATCTGTAAGATAGTTTACAAGACGAATAAAAAAAGTGGAAGTTCAGATGTAAAAAGAATATAATTTAATAAGTACACATTGAACATCAATTACGGATTTTTCTCCATTTTTTTCAGATTTTTTTATTATAATAATGAAAATTGGAAGTTACAAGAATAGAGAAGCATTTTTTTTCTTTTAGATCATGGATGATGTATGAATTTCGTTAGAGAAGTGCTTTCCTACTGGTGGTGTTAAATTTATTCATTCTAATTTAAAATAATAGAAACGACTTGCACGGAAAAACTGACGAGATTACTGTAACTATTTCAATGTAATAATTTTCCCAAAGAAATTAAAATAAAAGTGCACGAAGGCAAAAAAGAAAATGCATTAAAATCCTCAAACGGAAGATCCCCGTTTTTGTTGAAGAAATCATATTAAAGCGAACCATATTCAGAATTTTAATTTAGAAAGATAATTTTATTATTAAATTTTTCTCTGAAAACGTGCAAGTTTCTGAAGAAAGTAATGCTTTTTTTCCTTCAAGGAAATACGGGTACTTTTTCAACCTTCTCATAAAATATGCATATCCGTCAAAAAAGACCGTAGATTTTCAGATTGAAGTAGAAATGAACAATTTCTTTATTTTATTGCAGAATAAAGTTTTTGCATTTAAGTTTATATATTAAATTGTTTTTAAGCTTGAAACAATTTTATTTTAAAAGATTGAAGTTCATGATAATCATGCAGTCACATTTTGATTGATTAAGGCAATAATTATAATAATTACTATGGAAATATACTCAATGTATATTTACTGCCATTCTTTGCCACGTATTGTTTCACAGAAATTTGCTTACTTTGATTTCTAAATTTGACTATTTATTAGTTGCACAAAAAAATTATATCTACTCAGTGTACATCACGCTGACTTTTCCGTTAGCTGGGCGCAAGCAAAAAATCGCGAAATAATGTAGAATTCCGCCAAATTCACGTTTGATTCACGGCGACATTTGCGCCTGGCTAACGGAAAAGTACCGCATAATTTCCTGATACGATTAATATACAATGCATGAATTCAGAAATTTTTAAATAGATTAGATCAAACTATTCATTTATATAAATCAACAAATTTAATAGAAAGAATTCAATTCACTTTCCATCAAGTTAAATGAAAATAACTATTTTTAATTTAAATGAAAATAGTTAATTATAAGTTAAATAAAAATAACAATTTTCATTTAACTTAAAAATAGTTATTCTATTTTTTTTACGTGTTCCTATTCTTTCCCTACAACATTTTCACTGTTCTTATTTTGAAAATCCTATGCGAAATTACTTAATTAATTAATTTAATTTTGGTATATTTTATTATCGAGAAATTTAAAAATTATTTCACGAATACAATGAAAACTTAAACAAAAGTTTATATGAAAACAAAATACAAAGAATTATTGTCTTGCCAAATGGCTGCGCAAAAAATAAATTATTGTATCAAAGAATTTGAGCTTCGGCCCCAACCACTAGATGGATTTTTCTAATTTTTCTGTATGAAAACTCATTATCTCTGAATATGCCTTTGATGGCCACCTGCCCTTACCCTTCTATCCTCTTTTTTGAAAAAAGTCACAAACACATTATTTTACTATAGATTCCTCTTACGAAATTCTTGATAATTCCCAGCCCCAACCATTATACTGACTTTTATTTCAGATAAAAACTCAAGTCTCCCAAACGACCGCTGAGGCCTGGTGCACACTAAATCCGTCGGGGCCGAACGCCTTCCCGTTGGTGTGGAAGCTTGGAAGGGGGGGGGGGGGTAATTAATATTATTCTTAGGGTGGGCGAATTGCAATTTCACAACGAATGCTCGTGTATCATGGAGATTATCTTTCTTCTAACACATAGGCCGCGATGGCCTGGTAGCCAGGTCTCGGCTTCGGGATCGGAGGCTTTTAAGCTCGAGAGCCGATTCCACAAAAGAACCGTCGTTTAAGCGGGTCTGGTGCACGTTAAATTCATCGAGGCCAAACGTCCTCCCGCTGGTGTAGTGCGGAAGTTAAAAGAAGGGGCGCCAACTCAGTTGCCATCTTCGTCATCTGACCGGGTTCAAAATTTCGAGATCAGTCTCAAAATAGTCCAAGTGTTGCTCTTAAAAGGGGACGTTAATATAAAAGAACTAAACCAGGCCTCTCAGATGCATCACCAATGGTTGATGCTCTCCATTCTGCACTATTTTTGAAAGAAATTTCACAGTGGAACTTTAACATAGTCTTCCAATCTCAACAATCAGACCGATTTCGCCAGTTTATTTCGCCACTTTGCAAGCACATTTAGTTATTCACAATGTTCTGGGCGAATATAATTTAAATAATACTATCTTTACTATAATATTATATTCCGTACAGTTTTCGACGATTACAATATTTTCTATATATTTTTGTTCACAGGAAAGTAAAGCCTCTTGAACGTTTGTATACATAAATATATCTATCGATAATTTTATCGATAGATATGAAAATGTTTTTAAAAATGATTTTATAAATTATTATTTTGAGTTGAAATCTCATTGGCTTGTGTTTAATGAATGCTTTATTTTTCATATTTGGGATGATATCAAAGTTTTCAGAAATTTTGCTTCATAAAAAAAAAAAAAAAATCAGAATTATTGAAACAAAAAGAATACAACTGCCTCGCGTGTAACTCTGAAATTTAAGCTTTTACGGAAGTAAAACAATAAAATATAAAGAAATTGAAGTATGGTTTAGCAGGAACTCGAAAAATATTCATGACTCAATCAAACTCCTAATAATCCGATACGAGCATATTTATAAGCTAGCATGCTATCTCTAAAATGCGACAGATATAATTTAAAGCATCGTTCAAACTTTAGATTACAGTCTCGTAGAATAAATAAATATAATCTTCTTATATAATAAATTAGTATCAAAAGGATTTTATTTATATTTTTTATTAAAAATTAATCAAAATGTTAATGCTTTTCCTTTATAATTTCACAGCAAATTATTGCAAAATTAAAATTAAAATATCGCTTTAATATCATTTTAAAATACAGCCTTAAAATCCAAAAAGTAAGCTTTTCAATGATAATTTTATTTCTATATATTTTTATTCTAATTTTAATAGAATTTTAACAGTGATTGTAAATATATCTGCAAAAATATTTTTTAGTACTTTAATTAAAAGATGTATATTTATATTACATTGCTTTACGATGATCTTATACACATTTTTATTGTTGCTAAATGATTAAAATTAAAATTTTAAAATAAAATAAAGATAGTTATATTAAACATAAAAAACTGTCATGCCAATATACAGGGCTGTTATAATTAAAGTTCCACTTTGAAATGATCATAAAAGGAAAACTACTGGATCAAATGTCATTAAATTTAAATGTCATTAACTTTAAACTATTAAAATTAAAAGTTTAATGGAGGTTGTGGAAATTTCTTTTTTACCAAAAAACGAAGTTCAAAAATTCACCACTAGGGAAGAAATGGCACTCTATTTAATATTGTTAAACAAAATAAGACATGAAGACATCGGTTTAAAATGTGGCTAATCGTTTCTGAGACGTGTTGCAAAGCTTGTTCAATGTGGCGTCCTCCTTTTTCTGAAAACAAGTTAAATCGCATGATTGCATTCTAAACAGTAGCTCTTAGCATATCAGGAGGAATGTTACGTCCATGTCGGTGTATAGCATCTTTCAGTTCCACCAAATTGTTTAGATTATTACCATAAACAGCGCTTTTGAGATAACGCACAATAAATATGCTTTCTAACACGTTTCAGAAACGATTAAAAACTATTTTAAACCGATATCTTCATGTCCTATTTTGTTTAACAATATTACATATAGCGCTATTTCTCCCCTCGTGATGAGTTTTTGAACTTTTTATTAATGGAAAAGAAATTCCCATGACCTCTTTTAAACTAATACCAAGTTTGATGACGTACTGAAAAATCGAATCATTCTTAGAATTAAAAAAAAAATTTGCAACAATTAACTGGTAGATGAAGCTATAAAAACATTGATTCGCAATCACTTTAGAACTTACATTCGGTTCATATATTGTAAAAGATTTTTCTTAATAATTAGCATATGCGAAATATTTCGTTTAAAAAGAATATATTGATAAAAGCTTTATAGGAAAATATTAAAAATGAGGAAATTGACTAATAGAACACTTTTATGTCCAGATATGCTTTTATTTCAAAAGAATTCATGCGCAAAATAAATTTAACAAAAAAAATGCTTTTCACTGCACTACAATTTCCATTCCGGAGGAGAACATAAACAAACAAAATGCAAAAACAAGAATTCCAGAGACATAGAGGAAGAAGATTATTCAGAATATTTTACAGTGTTAATACATTCTGTATTTCATGCGAGACATCCAGAACTTCAAAGAACATAATTTACATATTTCTTATTTTCGTGTTTTGGTACAACGTGAAACTTTTTCGTACTTCGCTTATTTTCATATTTCTTCATGTTTTCATGTTCGTGCTTGTTATACATCTTTAAGTCGATTCGAACCCGCATTTTTTTTTGTTTTCGCATAATTCACAACTTCTGATGCCAGATTTTACAACCTAACTCACGCGCCATCTTTATTTTTTTACTGCTTTTTTATATGGAAAATAAGCCACGCTTCTTGTATACAGAATAAAACAAATAGAAAAATATCACAAGGCACGATTGTTTTCCGATTTTTTTTCTTTCTATTCTCCATAAGAGCATTCGAGCTATTTTTATTATTATTTCGGAAATACTCGATGTCAGAAGTGATCTATATACATTTTCCAGTTACTTAAAAAGGGAATAAAAATATTAGTATGTTGTTCAGCCATCTTAAAATCTTCCAAGCATATTTTTATGTCATCAATTCGTTTCAATTTTCTTTTCATATTTTAATGCTGGAAATAATTCTTTTCAAAATTGTCATCTATTTTTGTATAATTTGGCAATAATTCAATTGATTTATATATATTTCAATTCATTGCAAATTCAAAATTTTTATCGTAAATGCATTTACGTTTCTTTGATTTGTTTACTGTTGAAGATGATTGGAGCACTTTGGTGCATAAGTGTATCGGGTAACTGGAGAAGAGATTCAAAATGACGACTCCGCGTTGTTCTTTAGCTCTAATTATCACGTGGTATTTTGTCCTCGAATACAATCCTCTCCTACGTATCTTTAAGTTGTTCTTTCAACAGTATATTTAAAAAGTTCTAAGTCTGGACACATGCGTATAACAGAGTTATTCTTTTTCAAAGGTTTCGTTGTTATTTATGAAATGACTCTGAAACAACTTTTAATAGAATGAAGAAATATTCTTAAAATAATATTTTAAAATATTGTATTCTTCATTTTTGTTTGTTAAATGGAAACACTTTTTAACAATAGTGTCATTCCGTAATATCTAAACGAAGTTAATACTCATTAATAGATTGTTTATATTTTTCTTATAACACGTTTCCAACATTTAATATTGTAGCCTTTAACATTTTTAATATTTTTGATTTCTAGAATGTAATGTGTTTCCAAAATAAATTCCAATGCTGTTTACAATAAGACGAAAAAGAAAACTAACAACGGAGTCATTTTGACTCCATGAAGAAATTCATTACCTTACTTACGGGGCATACTTAGTGATACTGCCCCGTCAGTAAGAATTTTTCTAGAATCATGCGAAGCCTGTCATTAGCTTTTATTATGTCGCTTCAAACATATGATGTGGTATGAGATCTTATATTAAAATTTTAATTTAGAGATTCAATCATATTCCGGTCACTAAGCAAGCAGAATGTGTTACAAAATATTTCTAAACTAAAAATGCGTTAAACATATCTGGAAATCCAGAAAGGTCATTCTTCTCATTTATTTTAAAGAAAGCGAGAAAAAGGGCGTGCGTAACTTTTGCCTGCGAGAGTAGTGCAAGAAGACCAGTAAATGCGAAAAAGATTGAAAAATATTCATTGTAGCCGTGTGTAGAATTGACATTGGTCATTGGCAGTCTGTACTTTGAAAAACAAGTCCCTCGTCCCCATTTAATAACAGCTCATGTTCATGCATGAGTCGAGTATGGAAAACTCTCGGTCAGACGAGAACTGTGTCCATCTGTTGGGTAAATCAGTTCAATAATGAATGAGATGTTTAATGGAGTAAATATTGTTTGCCTCTTAAAACCCTTTTGAGCTTGCCACTTTGCGTAAATAATTCGCATTCAGGTATCAGTGTAAGAAATAGTAGGAAAGAGTTATGAATAGTATGAATTATTTATAAAATTCGAAATATTAGAAATAGATTGAAATATTTGTTGCAAACTTCGCTGATTGTTCAGTCACTTCATTGCCAAATATACAAACGTGAAAGGACATCCAGCAAAGGAAAATAGAGAACGCCTTGCTTGTAAAAACTATCGTGTAATGCAGTAGAAGCAAGAAAAAAAGATGACTGAAACGATGCAGTGATGTCAAGGGTTCTAAGATACTTAGTAAGTCTGAATGAATAATTCCAGAAGATTATCAAAAATATGTGAATGGATTATGTCTGAGATTTCTTCAATAAAATCAAGACATGAGACAGGTGACATTGAAATAAGAGAGTGGAATGGATGAAAGCATAGACAAATAAAATATAAGAACTGCATTTGAAATCGTTTGTAAATCCATCAGGAAGGAAGTTTTAGAAGACGTCATGTTGCTGTGCAGGAAGTCGTAAATAAACTTCTGGTAAGCGTTTTATCCCCGCAGTTTTCTACACAGTAAAATAATACTTTAAAATGGACTCAAATATATATTACAAATTTAAAGCTTAAATTTCCAAGAATTGCTGCGGCTTTAGTGAAAAATAAGGGATTGCGGACGAGCTATCGTTTTGGAAACGAAATGCAAACTGTCTTAGCTTATGAGAAAAGAAGGCTGTCTGGAGGATACGAAAGTTTAAAATAATAACGAAGATTCAGCCGTCTGCGTGTACAGTGGAGAGAAAAAATGGCGACACTCAAAGTGCAGTTAATGAGTAAAGTTCGAAAGGCTCCCATGCAAGATCGTAGATGGGCGGGATCTCGTTCTTTAACGCATTTCGCTATGCGCAGCCCTATGTCACGCACCTGATGCTGGATATGCAGGAATCGGGTCTTGATATCACTGCAGATTACGAAGTCATGTGGAATTAGATTTTAGTTGAATGAAACGCCACATGAATTGAGCACGTTTTTCTTGCTCCTTTTACTTTATGTTGCTTCTCACTCAAATAAATTCCTTGAATCCATTCAAATGCAGATTTTTGCATTATTTTTATCTTTTACCACTTTATATATAGGAAAGAAATCCTTTCTCGTAATTTAATAACGCGTGATTCCAACTTCAACGTGTCAGAATAAATCAATGAAAATTCGAAATTTTTTTCAACCATTAAGAATCAGTATGGTTTGTCATTTATTTATAACAAAAAACGCAAATGAAAAAAAAGTCTCACTCTAATGATCGTAACTATATTATTCTGATTTTACAGTAATTCCACTAAAACTCAGCCGTGAAAATCAATTTCATCAATGATCTTTTTTTTCACTCTTCTTGTTACCTACCAGTGAGACTATAAATAAAGAATTCCCCGAATCATGGATTGGATAGTCCGGACATCGAGTCTATATCTTGTGCCGTTGGTTTTCTTTTTCTGGAGACTCTCAAAGAGCATTGCGCAGAATAAAGGAGAAAACACCCTCAGAGTTCTAAAATATCTGGAGTATGAATCCAGCTGCATTTCTGAGGAACGAACATCTCTTGACCAGCTAAGGTGTCTATATTGAAACACATAAAGTGTTTGTTCACTGGCGAATGTAACTGATAAAAGAGCATCACCTTCAGGATCTGACGGTGGAGAACGTAATGTCCCACCATTTACGTTCGTGTTAAATTAGTTCTGGGTTGCATGTCCACTTGATGCCCTATCTGCACATTGAAAGAGGTACTTATCATGTTATTTGGTATTTGAGAATGGAGGCAGTTCATTTAACATTAAAGTCACGGGACAAAAACAAATGGAGCCAGCCTATTAATATCTAACTCTCTAAGACCTCCATCACATTCATTTTTCTTCTGCATCGTACCCTTAGAATTCCAAATGAAATTATTGGAAACCTTTGATTTTCATATGCATAAAATAGTTCCATTACAATTTTCGTTTCCAAGCAAACTTTTTCTAAATCAAATCAATCTATCAAAAAGCACAAGAATCACGTGTTTCATTCCTTTCCTCAAATAAACAGATTGCATTAGCTTATATATGGCTTTGCTATTAGATTGTCCTTTAAATGTCTCCAGACTGCCATCAAAACAGCTAAATGAATGCATCCAAATCGTCTCATCCGAGACATCAGTATTTCTTCCGTACAATCGGCACATTTCCCGATGGAATTTACTTATTGCTGAGCGTTTTACAAGCCAAAACGTTTTTATTAAACTTAAGAAAAAAAATCAGCAAATGAGTTCTGATAACATGGAATTGTAAAAGGTTACAAAAGTAGAATGAACTTAAATATCTGAAAGTATCAGATTTAAAGAATTAAAAATCCTGCATTCAATTAGCAATGAAAAATAAAATGAAAATTCAAATGAATGTATTTTTCCAATATGCGTACCATTTAAGTGAATGGATGTGCCAAATTATCCAAATGAGAGGAAAACTGCGAGTTCACTAAATTGCTATCCCCATTAACTGCATATTAAGAGCTTAACGAAATGTCTCAAACCCATTCTTTTTAATTAACAACACCAATTCAGATGATTGGAAAATTCAATTAAAAAGTTTATGCGTTGATACAACCATTACTATTGAGCTTCTAAAAGGGATCAGAGCTAAAATGACTTACAATATTGATGCCTTTATGGATGTATGCGGTAAAGACTCGTTAAAGTTATTTTTAAAACAAAATGTGACAGTTTGCAAAAGGCAATGTAGTTATAGATGATTTTTTACTTAGTTTATTTTAATAAGAATACATATTTTTTAATTAGGAGCATAATATTTATTTTATATGTTAAACTAAATGTCAATTTTGTATATTAACTCTCCCGAAATTGCTTTAAAAGGAATTCTGAAACAGTAGATAGATGATTGCATTATCAAAATCAGTGGCACATCGTAGACGCGTGTGTAATGGCACTGGTTGAAGGAGGTTACCGGAGGCTCAGTAAAAAACTGTTATTAGACGACATGCCGAATAAAAAATTTTGAAAATAAGGAAACTTTATGAACAAAAACATCTTCATCAACATTTTGTCAAATTCCTATTTGTTTCAGTACATTAAATTAAATATTCCAGTGTTAATAAAAGCAGAGGGACCAGCAAGCAGTCATAGGATATATAATTTAATAGAAGAAACATACGCGTTTTTAAAAAATTAATTAAGCTAAAATAAATCATTAACATGCTGATACTTTAAAAATATTTTGACATGTGGAATTGAACTATTTAAATAAAGGAGAGGTGGTCATAATGTGCAGTATCTAGGCCCATAAAATATTTATATCCTCCATGCATCAGAATGGTACTTGAGATTTCCGCAACATACCAAATTTTTACATGTCCCTGTATTTAAAGGAAGGTTAGCAAATTTCGATCATCTAAACATTTTTAATCGATATCATAGAGAAGTAATTCTAATAAAAAATGAATATAATTTTTGCATCTTATTTATATTCTAAATAATTTAACGCAAATTTTTAAAAAATCTGTTTTAAGGAAGAAGAGAAATAAACGTAAAAATAATCTATTCAGACCAATCAAAATAATTAGCTTTTCCGTCTAAGCCACCAATTTTTTTAGTATAGTTAACGCAAAATTATTTTCTGATTCTTAAATTCCCATCAGCATACAAAGTATGAGTTCAAATTTAAAATTTTATGCACTACAAAATTTCTTCTTTTCGTTTTGTTTCTTCGTATACGATATATAATTACGTAACATTCTATACTATACTATACTATTACTATAATTTGTATTACCTTTTTTTAATTTTTCCGCTTCTTATAAATAATGATTATA
Source organism: Argiope aurantia (assembly GCA_026543865.1). Taxonomy (NCBI): domain Eukaryota; kingdom Metazoa; phylum Arthropoda; class Arachnida; order Araneae; family Araneidae; genus Argiope; species Argiope aurantia. The sequence continues at coordinate 104,464 of JAPMOR010080700.1, read as the reverse complement.
AGATATTAATCGCTAATTCGAGACAATAAGGCCATTGATTCAAACAGATCAATTAAGTACTTGAAACCTAATCTGAGCAACTATTGGACAAAAGGTATCGTCTAATCTTAATCAACAATTTCTTCAGAAAACATAAAAGCAAATAAAAAAATCACGTATACTAGCAATTTGCGTATCAAATGGTACTTTATAAGTTTATGCACATATTTTATTAATAGTATATTAACAATAATATACATACAATAATATGCATACAATACTTTCATACAATAATATAAAATATGTGCATAATATATTAATTTTCATACAGTAATTAATATATTATTGTATGGAAATTTTATAAGATTATTATTGACGAGTATTTTTGTGACTAAACAGTCAACTTCATAAAAAATAATTATATTTATCATTTTTATGTATTATTCAAGCTCTTATTACATCACTTTCGGCATTATAAGAAATAATGAAATGCAATAAATCACTGTTTTGTTGCACATATTGGTTTCAAGGTTCCGCAGATCAACACCACGCCAGGCTCTGCTTCTGTCCGTTCCTGCCAAGGGTACCGATTGATACTCTGTTAGACATCTTGAAACTTCGAATGTTTTTCTGCAAATCAAGGTCAGATATCCGGAAAAACATCAACCCATTCTTTAGATTTGCAAAAAATTGTAATTTTCGTCCTATCCTGGGCAATTAGAATCCGGGCAATTAATTCAAGAGAATTAAACATTTCGATGACATTTCAAAACTATCATAAATCATTTTGGAAAAAATCTATCCATAACGTGGCTTTAAATATCTAGCAAACTAGAATTTTGCCTCAGTCAAATCTAAAGAATGTAATTGTAATAAGATTGTAAATAAGAGTTATGGGGCTCCAATGGAAAGAATTTTGGCTAAATTTTTAATTCTAAAATTTTAAGAAATTTTAGAAAAACTCAGTATTGTTCTCCCCTCCACTTTCTAGTATACTAACACAATATTTTGCTCTTGGTATTTTATATTTTAATAAAGAAAACCAAAAATGGAATTTTGATATTTTTCACTCTCAATTAGAACAAGAATTAGATACTGATCTTGATTTGAATTAAAATTGATTCTTGATAACAAAAATAAGCCTCATTCATTCCTCTCGCTTGCTTTGTTTGAAATCTTTATGTTTCATATTTGCCTAACAAATTGGATGCTGTCAGAAAATGTAATTTTTCGAACCCATTTAGGTCTAAGATATGGAGTACTAAATGCAGAAGTTACGATTTTAGATGATTATAATATTCTCTCTTTGCATATATTAAACACGAGAAAACGAGGAAAAGAAAAGACACTATTTCACATAAATTAGCATCTTATGTTTGTGATGACCCCAGCATGTACATTGCATGCTCCACCCTAGAGGTAAAAATACAGAGTCGCTTATGTGCGGAGCTAAATTAAGAGCAATTAGTTGAATGCTAGCCCTAGGGGTACTCGAACTATTAATGCTTGTTAATGGTCCTGTCTTTTCCAGATTTTTCGACTAAGAAATATTTTTGATGGATTTTCAGAAAGAATTGTTGCCACATCTTGCATAAATATTGTTGCAAACTCATGTTTAGCTCAATTATAGATCCTTAATTAGAATCTTAGAAGTTTTCTCATGTAATATTCCTAAAGAAAAAAAAATCATATGATTGAATTGTCGGTTGATTAATGTGGTTTATTAACGCAAGAATCATCTTTGACTAAGCTGCGCCATGTAAATGATAAAATCATACAGCAGACTATTTAAACATTCTTATTAAAACATAAAAGCAAAAGTATCAACATTAAAATACATAAAATTTCAATATAAAATTTACGAATAGGCAAAAATATAAAATTTTAATGTGATTAATGATATTAACTTCGTCAATCTCTGATTACGTTAAACTGACAAAAAAAAGGCGATGCAATGAATCAATGTCAAAAGTTAAATAAAAGCAGAAGTTAAAATGTATTAAAAATAATTGTAAAAGCCAATGGCCTTCAAAAAGTTTGATGATCGAATTGTTGTAAATAATCGATGCATAAAATGAAAATATAGTTTGCATGTTTTGAAAGCAGTCTTTCTTTTTAGTAACTCTTATCTGTCATTCTCTTTACTAATTATTTTTAATTTCACCCTCCGCTCCAAAAATAAGCCTCTTTTTATGGTATTCTAACAATTCCGATCCCACAACAGTACAACAAATTTAATAAAACCGCAAAAACCTATTTATATTTTGATCTTTCTTTTTTTTTAAAGTTTTTAAAGCTTTGTTTTGTTGTTGTTGCTTATGGCATTTGTCAGAGACAAGCCCGCTGACAAAGTCAGCGATTTTAAGCCGAGTTTTAGCGTCTCTTGTTTCAGTAGCGCCATCTAGAGCCAAAAATACGGCTTAGCTATTCATGCGTCACTGCCCCTTTCAATGGGCGGATTTCATTCATACATCCACAGACCGTAATTTAGACCTGAAGCAGAGAATTATCACTTCTGATCCAGCATCCTCAGTGGTATTGTCTCGACTTGGAGGATTGCAAGGATACGAGAGATTTGCACGTGCACCAGCCACCATGTACACATAGAGTCTTCGGTCAGCTGGGTTCGATCTCTCCACTCAAGGGATGCAAAACCAACACCCTACCAACTACGCTATCCAGGCGTAAGGATTTTTGGAATGCCTGTGATCATCCGATAATGCAAATGTATCCAATCTTTATATATGTATACAGTATATCAAATTACAAGATCTAGAGTATTCTGGAACAAAGAGAAATATTTGGGACACTCTTACCTTATCGACGACCTCGATGTCGCACTTCGCCTGAATAAGTAAGCTCAGAATTTCAATGTGGCCCTTGGAAGCTGCCCAGTGCACCGGAGTACGATCCAGCTGAAAAGAGAGAAAGAAAAATGATGTATTCTTTTTGCGTTTAGTTTCGTTATGTATAGAGAAAAATCGTGGTTACATTTCGGAATTCTATCTCTTTACGAGAACCTTTTTAACTTAAAATGTGCAAGAGAGAACTTAATTCAGAAAATGCTTTTTAGTATGATAAAACTTATCAATTGGCATACTATTTATAAATTTCGATATATATATATATCATATTCGATATATATTCACATATGTGATGTAAAAATGTCCAAAATGCTCTATCGAATAATGATCGTAGAGTTATCAAATTTGGCATGTTGTTATTTCTTGGGTAGTAAGTGCGCACTACAAAAGGTATTTTAAATTTTAAATAATTTTTAATTAAAAATTTATTGAAATATTAATGCTATTACTCAACAATTTCAAAGAATACTATTACGAAGGGAAAAAAATACTTTCACTACTTTAAAATTTAAAAAAGATTAGTTTTTCAATGACATCATTTTAATAATTCAATTAATTTCTAAAACATGTTTAATTTCATTATACACCAAATTAATGATTTCATTTCCTTTTTTGCTTGGGTTAATTGGAAAAGTAATATTTAAAAGGAAAAAGATAAAATAAATTTAGTAAAAAAAAAAGAAAGAAAGAAAAAAGTTTTTTTTTTTTTTTTTTAAGTATAAACGGAATATGGATACTCAAAAATGATCCATAAAAATCTTTCTCATGAAAACACTGTGTCTCAAATGTGTTTCCCTACGCAACTCAAAGGAAAACATAGATTCAGTTCTGCAGTTAAAATTAAATACGTGAAAAGTGATCACATAAATCCCGATTATTTTAAAGTAAATATTTATATTCACAGTATTTCTTATCTTGACATACGTTTAACGATTTTTTCCACTAAGAATTTTTTTTGAAGTCTTTAATAAGGAATTTATGTGTTGTTTGGAATCGGAGGTCTGAGTTTTGAACCTTGTCGATAAGGATAGATGAGACGATGTCACATAAGCCATTATCTCTACTAACAATAAAGATGTGTGTGTGTGTGTGCGTGCTTGTATCTGAGCGTGTACGTGCGTGTGCATGTGTCTGAGCGTGTATGTGCGTGTGCGTGTGTCTGAACACGTACGTGTATGTATATGTGTTTGTGTATATACGTATGTATGTGTCGTGTATATTAGCGCTCTACAGTCAAGACAGTTTCGTACTACAGCTACCAAAATTGGCCTATATATTGAACGGTGGGAAAGTGTATTTTGGAGCTAGGTTTTTTTATTTAAAATTTTAATGAATTAAAATGTAAGTAGAATATTGACGTTTTTCAACCATAACATCCAACTATATTGCAGCACAGAAATATTTTTATTCATTATTTAAAAATTTAAAATTTATCTTATTAATGATTACAGTGTGATTGTTTATAGAATGTAGCAATGCTACAAGATGCGATTGTTTTCTGAATTTTTGAAGTATTTTTTGTTTCTTCCACCGGAATTCATTTCCCAATGACTTTCACAATGTGTTCATGACACTTGATTTCAACCCGTCCCTTATTATTAACTGCAAATGCTTTTAAATAGGGAAAGTGATATTGCTTATTAAAACAGTTGGTAAAATATTTCATTCCAATTACTGAAAGCAAAATATATCCTGAAATAATGATATTAAATAAATGTATGGTGCCTAAAAAGATGCACACACTTGGAATAAATATTTAATATACAGCTCATACATCGCATCAAAGATATAAAATTCAAATTAATTAAATACAAATTTAAAATGCTGTGCTTTTGTAAATTTCGGAAATTTTTGCCCGTCTGAAGAACAGCAAACATCGACTTATATATAAACTGGCATAATGGCGCATTCTTTTTCAACGGAAGATTTCAATTCGCCATTTATAATTATTACCTTCCAGCTGGTACTCAGCGCGATGCTGCCGCAGAAGTAATTTTGGAAATATCGTTTGGAATTTGAGATAGCTGTCTTGTTGAGTTAGAAATGATAGAAATAATGACATCTTATTTTCTTTTCTTTGAAATTGAATGATAGATAAAGGATAAATATAAATAATATTTTTTTTTCATTTTTTTTTTTACTTTATTTTTCAAGTGCTTTAGAGTATACAATTAGGTATTTTTGTTTTCCCGTCTTCAGCAAAAACAAATATATTTCTTGTTCTGACTCGTGGGCATGTTGAAAACATGGATTTTCTCGGTTCAAATCAAAGTTATATAACCATCGGAAGAATAATACAGCAGCGCATAAAATACGAACAAACATTCATTTTTATGTATTATATATAATGACTGTACCATGAGCAATAAGTTGGCAAAGTTTTATCAACGTCGGATGAACAGTACATCAGTGCATCAAGTACGAGCCAACAAAAATTCATTTTTAAATATTAGATTATTAATTTGTATCTAGTACAAAATATTATTTGGATGCCATTAGCAAAAGAAATCCTTCATTGAGAGATCCAAGGGATGAGAAAAATTAAATACTATCTCCTCACACTAATTATTTGTTCAACACATAATTAATACATTCTATTACGCTGCGAATAATTATTATGTTATTTCATTTCAATAATGAAGCTTTCATTAGGCCAATTCACATTAAATAAGGGGAAGGGAGTTCTGCACTTCATCGTAACACTAACCATCTGCCCACCACACTTCCATAAAACAATATTAAGTCATGATTCATTATTAATTCATTTGGCTTTTGAAACTTTCATGCATGCTATAAATTGCTTAAATAATAGTTATTGAAAGTGTGTATCATTTGGGAAGCCTCGCGTAAATTCTTTTACAAAATTTGATGACACCTAAGAACATTTCATAGTTTATATCAATCATGTCTTACAATATTTTTTTAGCAAAGACCATAAAGAACAGAAAAAAGCATAATCAAATATCTAAAAATAGAATCCATTATTATTTTCGACGTCGCCATTTCTTCTTTACCCATTTTTTTATAAGTTTTATCCAATTTCAGACTAATGGCATACGAATTAAGAACTCCCTCTCACAAAAGGACACGGTTTTATAGCTCTTCGAATCAGAAATACTTCGGCAGTAAATAGAAAGTTGGTTGTCAAAACAGAAGACAATTTAAGAAATGGAAAGGTGTTTTTCTATTTTGGAACTGAATGTAAAAATAAATTGCATCATTTTTCCTAGTCCGACACGCTTTTGAATATTTTATTTATAAGATAATGCATCTTGCTAAATAAAAAAAAAAAAACCTTATTTTGCAAATACATTATTTTTCATTTATACTACGATACAATCAGACTGGATAATGGGTGTTTAATTTCCGGGAACTAGATTTTTCCAGTCTCTGAAATCTAATCAAATAAAAAGAATGCAATTATAATATCTTGATTGCTTCAAAGAGATAATGCTGTTTTTAAAATCTTGCGCTCTGGGATTTTTTTAGTTTTTGAAAAAACAAGGGATCAATCAAAATGAATAGAAAAAAAAGATTTATTTACAAAATAATGCAAAAACACCGTAATACATATGAACAAAAGACATTTAAGTACCAAAATGATCTAAATAAATTGAGCGGCGGGATTAAATAATCCTTTCGTTATTAATAGCATTACTGTATTCTCAATATTGTAAGTAAAAGAGCTAGTGTTTCTATTATATGTTTTGCTCAAAAGCAACAACTAACAGCGAAATTGAACATATTTTCTTGTCAAGGTTTTTTTATTTATTTATTTCGATATTATACTTTGAGGAAGATTATAGACGGATCACTATAGACGGATATATCACTCTAGATGGATGATACTGAAAATGTGAAACATTGCTTCACCATCATATTTATAAGAAATTGCCACACTTGCAAGAAATAAATGACTCACAAGTGCAAGACAAATTTCATTGACCACTTCAAATTCATATATGACTTTTTGGGGCATTTTATATGGAATGGATTAGTATGGTATAGTATTAGAATAGAACAAAATAGTATGGTAAAATACACTATAGTATATATACTATATATATACAATATTGTATTAGTATAGTATGGTATTTTATAATATGACACGATATGGTATGGCATAATATAGCGCAGTAAAGTACTTGTATAATACAATACAATATATACTAGTATAGTATGGTATAGTATGGCATAATATAGTACAATATAGTGATTGTATAATACAATATAGTGTGGTATATAGCATAGTACTCGTATATTACGGTATGGTAGGTATAATATGATACAGTATAGTACAATATAATACAATACATTGCTAATATAATACAGTATCCTAGGTAGCACATCATGTTGCACGACATTATACATTATTGTTCAATATTACACTATATCCTTTAATGTAATATAATATTATAGAATATTACGAATATTGTTTAATATCATATAATATTGTATAATATATGTGTGCTACTAGGGCTAGTATGGTATATAGTATAGTATGGTACAGAATGTTATAATATACTATGGTTATGGCTTATGGTAATAAAATATGGCGTGGTATAGTATGATATAGTATAATATAGTAAGAGTATAATATGGTATATTATAATATAGTATAGTATAGCATCTACATAAACAACTCTTTTCATAACAACAGAGACCTAGATTTTTAGTTTTTAAAATTATTTATCGCGGTCACCTCATTACTATCAAGTGTTTTTACGAAATCCTGTCAAGGTTACCGGAAATCCTTTTTAACAGGAAATTTCACTTTTTTTTATCACTGTCCGTTTCTTGAAAAATAAATAAAACATCTTATCAGGGTTTATCAAAATATATGCCTGCAGAAGAAAACATTTTCCCAACTTTGCATTTTAAAATATCTCATTAACCGAGAACGAGTCAAACTAAACTCGGCACTTATTAATAAATAATGTCTTACAGCAACTCGCTCCTGACGTACGCATCAAAGAAAATTAATTAATCGCAAGTCATTAACTGCTTAAACTTCAAATCACTTTCGATGTTTATTCACAAAGAATGAACTAAGATGAATTTTATCTGTTTTACAGGTTAGGGGTGGGGGGGGGGGGGGGGGGGGAGAGATGAAAGTAGTATCGAATAGAAAAGATAAAGGGAAGCGAGGAAGAAAGAGAAATATAAATTAAGATAATAGAAATTCCTTTTAATCATGTATTGGAAATATTTATACAAATGAAGTAATAACATATATTTAAACTGAAATACTCATTTAAAATTCTGTTAAAATTACTGTTTTCATTTAATATTTTGTAATCAATTTTATGATTCACGATTCGCTTATTCCATTGGGGATCGATTCTGAAGCATCTAGAGATAGACAGTAGAATAGTAATAGCTAATTATCTGCTTTAACCAACATCGAATCGGAATTAATAAAAATAATAATAATAATTAATAATAATTAGTAATTAGAATTAATAATAAATAAATAATAATGTATGTTATTCCCTGCATTTTTAGGTGGGTTTTCTTTTATTATTTTTGGTATCTCTAGGTCAGGTAGACTTGTGTCCTTCCCGTGACTGCTGGTCGATCAGACAACTGTGATAATGAATCCCTTCATCCATTTGTCCTCTGCTACAACTCATTTCAGGATGTGAGGACATTTCAATGAAAGATGTTCAGGAACAGTGAATTCGGATAAACAATGCAAAGTGACAGATAAAGAAATAGTTCATGTTATAAATAAATGTGTCCTACCAGAGAACGCTTTACATGTCACTGGTGCACAATAGTTACGAAATACACACGTGAATTTAACATTTTTATTGAATCTATCTTGTAATACTTGGTGAATTATTTGGCGATTCATTTCTGGTATTCGTTTATAATATCCGAAAGTTAAGTTTGTATTTTAGATATATTTTTTCAATAAATTGAAACAAAAATGTGACTTAAAACTGCAACTGTAATCACAAATTCTCATGCCAAATTTTATATATTTAAGTCATTGCGTTTTAGAATGATCGCATTTACTTATTTCTGAAAGTACAGACCGACAGACAGTCAACCTCTACTTGGATTTGGCTCAAAACTTGACAGATGTCTACGTTATAGGTGTTAAATCTTTGTGTCAAATCTTATCAGTCTTATGTTGTTGTTGTGTTGTTGTTATCGTGTTAAATGATATTCGAACAGCAGGACAGACGGACGTCTTCTGAACAAATTTTACTCAAAATTTGAGAGAAATCTGCACATTTGGTGTAAAGACCGTATACCAAATTTTAACCGTCTAGCTCCAATAGTTTTTGAGTTATCTTTGTCACAGACGGACAAATGGACGGTCATTTTCCAAAAATGTGTTTTTCGAACTCTGGAAAGAATATAATGTGGAGATTCGTAACTTCAAAACCTCCAGTGTTTTTTACGATTACTATACTTTCTCTATACTACGTATACAAGAAAGTAAAAATGACAAGTACGAGCTTGAACATGAATTAAATTAAGATAGTGGCGTTATTAAAAACTTATAAGCATAGACTACTTAAAACGAACACATAGGTTGAAATAGGTTGAATAATAGAAGAAATACCGAGCACTTGCGCAAGGGTTTCAAGAAACGGCTGGTTAAAACAGTTGGAAATTTATAACAAGAAGCTTTATTTTAAAAACTTAACTATTTCATTTTTTGATTCGATGTGGAAATTTAAAGAAAAACTTGTCAGCTGAGAAACTATATTTATCACCTCTCCGTGGTTCTAAACGAAGTAAGCCATCTCTAAACAATCCATCTGTAGTTTGAAAACGGGATGTCTATCTTTGAAAATTAACGTTAAGTAAAACTGCAATTGGACCCTTTTATCTATTATAATAATAAAGCTCAATGTGTGTGTGTGTTGGCGCTCTACAGGTCAGACCATTCAACCTACATCTACCAAATTTGGCACGTGTATACCTTGGAGGCCGGGAATATGCACCTGGGGGTTATTTTTTAGAGTTTTTAATTAGAATTTTATTTATTTAAAAGTTAAGCGAAATTTTAACGTGTTTCTGCTAGAACTTCCGAAAATATTACCACACAAAAAAGATTTTTACATGAAGGTAAAGATCAAAAATTTATCTTTTAAAATGATACCAATGTTTTAACCTTAAAATTAAATTTCTATTTTTAATGAATTTTTAAATAAATATTTTAACTGTATTTTTCAACAATATTTTTCGCACAAAATAAAAATAAAATTTAAGCTGCACGAGCACGTTTAGCATTCATGGGAAAAAATTATCTTTTTTCAAAGTGTTGCCATCACATTGATTAAAGCTTCAATTAAAAATAAATTGAATCTTTTTGGAAATAAAATCTGAAAAAATATAATTTTCGGCACGTGTCTGTAGGAAATGAAACAAATATGAAATATTATTTTTTCTAAAAAATAAATTCAAGAAAAATTATTTTATGATCTTTTACACTCTCTATATTATTAATCCAATAAATCAGTTTTATTTTAAGGCAAATGTTGTTTAATATGAACAGGATATCCATTCAAATCAGGGCCACACAGCTAATTTGTAAACCTTTAGTAAGACACAGATCTGCTAAAATGGGCTAAATGGAAAATGATTATATTTTATGTAACTTGATTCAATAAATGCTCTAATAAATAACGAATTTTTGATTTTACATAAAGCTTTTGCTGTGGAAATCACGTTTAACAAAATGTTCTTGAAACACTAATATTTTAAATAAATGGAGTTAATTTCCAATCAACTAAATCAATCACTTAAACTGACTGCTTTTTGAAAATTTGAATATCACTATTCAATAAAAAAAGGATAATTTTAGATTTTCCATCGATCGTTTCAAAGAAAATACACCAATCAGCGTGCAGGTTTCTCAAGATTAATTGGCCTAAGATTATGAAAATGTTGAGTTTTTCTAAATTTTTAACATTCAAAACTTCATAAATAAGTCTTAGTTGATCGTGGAAAATAGAAACATTCATTCATTTATTTAAAATTTGGTGTGTCCAAAATATTTATCAGAATATGATACCTTACTGCATTAAATTTAGACTTCATAATTTTTGAAATATATTTATAGGCCGGAACAAAATATTATTATTGATTTCATTTCAACACTTTTGAAAGCAAAACTAAAAACTGAATTTTATGCTAAATCTGAGAAATTTTTGTTTAATTATTCTCTGAGATATTACATAAATTATGAAAAATATTTTGTAGTTCACATAAGACTTAAATATCGAGTGATTCTGTTTGCAATACTCATATTCAATAATAATAATAATAAATAAATAAATAAATAACAATAAAAATGATAAATAAAATAAAACGCTTGTTTTATTAAAAAATATCTTTATATTAATTGCAATTTCATCATTTCCACTTTAAATTAAAGTTGAAGTTTTACCGGAAATGTCAACAAATTAGCAAAATATATATAGTAAATTGAACGAAACGATCTAAACAATAGTATAAGTTTGGTATAACTATCAAAATTTGAAGATTAATAATTTTTTGTTTGGGAATCTATTAAGAGACCAGTTACTTAAAATATTTAATTGAAAATTGTAGCGAGCGGTAATACTGGCGAACCGGCTGGTCGACAAAGGCGGCTAGTAAAGATAATAAAGGATATATTATCTGAATTAAGAAAAACAAATATTATCACAAGTAGTCCAACTGATTTTATAGTAAATATTCAATGTACATTTTTTTTGACGTCCACTGAATTAGAACCCGAAATATTTTACCTATAAGTAATCCCATTCAGCTTCCAGCGAATAATCTAGAAAACAGGTAGCGATGAATCATTTTTAAATGAAAGAATTTAAAAGGCGACATATTGCAATTCATACGGAACAATGCAGTTGCTATTTTGATTTTCAGTTAATATATTTCCGTACACGCAATGGTTATTTCGATTCTTACCACGTGTGGCCTTGATTAGCGTCATGGAATTAATTTAATTGTTTTATTTGTTTCAGAATTCTTCTTCTTTCAAATAGATGTAAATAACCCTATGACGAAAAACTAATTTGAAAAAGGCCTTTTTGTCAAGAAGTTTAATTACCAAATATCGCACTAGGCTCATAGTTGTTTTGTTTTTACACATTTTGAACGTCAAATAAATTTATTTAAAATAGGGTCTCTCAAATTTGTTTCTCTCACAAATTCTTTCCGAACAGAAAAAATATTTATGATCCCATTTTCATCAGGCAAATTTTGTCCCTCTACTATTCTTTTTTTTTCTTTTTGAATGAGGCATAACTCTACAATGCAATGTTCATTTCATTAGAAATGATGAAATAATGTTTATTTCTCCATTTTACAAAATGAAAAATTTCAAGATATTAATATACAATGATTTAATAGCAAATTGAAGAAATAACTTACTAATGTAACGTGCAAACTAAACTTAACCTAGTTCGCCTTTTAAATATTAAACATTAGTCAGCAATAGCTGCACCTTCGTTATGTTTGCATGTGTGTCTGCACGTGCATCTGTATGTGTGAAAGAAAAAAAAACTACCTTATTCAAAGAATTCAGGCTAAGGTTATGATGCCAAATGAGCCTCTACATATGCCAAACCTTTATTATATTCCAAATGAGACTCTAGAAATGTTTAACTTCTAAAATATGAGACAAAATAAAAAAAATAAAAAGAACAAAAAAAATTGAAATCGACTATCGCAAATTTCAAGTTATCATGTGAGAACATTATTATTTTTTAAGTTATTATTTGTTTTAATTAATTTAAGTCATTAACCAGTTTCAAACAATCACGAGACTTCTCTTTCGGTCTCTCTATTCCCCTCTCTCTCGCCCTCTCTCTCTCTCTCTGTCTATATACATAATTTAATTTTTAAACTTTCAATTTCAATTTTTCTAACTAGAAAATAAAGTTTTGGAGCTCGACCGATTTTGAGATGAAAAAAACCCATCGTGTTTCTAAATATCGACGCATGCGTAGTCTGATAGTCTCGTGATTGTTTCAAACCGGTTTAAACTGGTTAATGACTTAAATTTATTAAGACATTTCGTAAGAATTCAGAGAATGTATAATTTGGAAATCAAGTTGTAACTTTAGTTGGCGATAAATCGCCACATGTGACAACCTTCTGCATTATTTTCTAATAACCCTATTTTAATTAGTTGAAAACTCTTAACCAACAATATTTATTGATTAAACAAACAATATTTTAACTTGTTTGGTTTATTTTTAAAAAACATTGTGCGAGTTAGGTAATGACGTTGTGATTTCCAAGGGAAATATTACAACAGCAGACGATAGATAATTCAAAAGGTATACTGTGAAAGGCGATTCCAAAATAAAACTACATTAACAGACGATAAATATTGTAAAAACTATACTTTGAAAACCGATTCCAAAAAAAAAAAAAAAAAGGAAAAGAAAAAAGAAAAAAAACTACATTAGCAGACGATACATATTTCTAAAGCTATACTGTGAAAGCCGACTCCAAAATATAAAAAGGGATAATTTGTTGCCTACGCATTTTGAAGCTTCAATAATTTGTTGCCTTCAAATCGTTTGAAAAACATCAAGCCAAAACAACATCATGTTCTCATATGATAAAAAAAATTGTTACAATTCTAAACCACAGTATTTAAATGTAAAATATTGGGTTCGTGTATTAAAAGGAGCTAAGAAATAAAACAAAATGCAAAATGTCAGTAGAACAAAACGTTAACATTGGCAAAAACGCAAGAGTGACAGATATAATCTCTACTTTACAACAAAAGTAACAATACGCGTGAAAACCTCCTCGGATATCTTGGGGTGATCATTGTAAGTATAAGAGAAATGGACCAAAAATTAGAGAAATGCATAATCCATTGAAAAGAATGGTATCAGGCTTCTAAAATAGTTTGAGCTATACATCTATAGAATGAGAAATATAAATAAAGTTTTGTTGATAAACTATTAAAACTAAGTTGTAGAAAATATTTAACTGGAATTTTTAGCAATCGTTAATCCCGGTGAACTAAATGGTCATCAAAGGTGATTAGTATAAATTAAAAATTAAATCTGTTTTTTTTACTAATCCTAGATGGTCTAGCTTTACTAAACCATCCTCATGAATCTAAAAATCTCCAATGAGTCGAAGAACAAATTCAGGTCCTTTGAAATGCCGACTTTTATAAAACCCAAACAATCAAAAATGTGGGAGGGAGATGTCTGGTCAGCTTTAAGCCATTTATATTCTGGGAAGAGCTCCCGAACCTACTGCGTATTGGTTTGTTCGCTTATAAATCTTGAGAGAGTCATCTGACATTTTCTGGTAAGCTTATGCTTGAATTTAAGAGATTATCCAGGACCTTTACCAAACTATTATGCACAGTTGCGTAGAGCTCTCCAAAATTAATTTATTTCAATTTTTTTAATTGAGGATATTTTTTTTATTTAAGTGAGCACTCTGTATATATGCATAGTATCAGAAAAAGCCGTCTTAGCCAAAGAATCAGCTCAACCGATATATGATGACACCTTTTTACATGTAATGTGAAATGTAATGTTTTTTTTTCTATTCTTTTTCTATATCAATATGCGTTTTCTCTAGAGGGTTCTTTATTGTTTGCAAGGATCTAATGCCATCAAGTGCAGTTTGTTACTACTTGCTAAATGGGGTTGCTCTTCTGTAACCCCATCAAGTTTTCCGCATGGCCTCTGGCTAGATCGGGGTATCGCATAGTATATGATGACACCTATTGAAGGTGGATGAAATATCGTAAGGGTAGGAAAGGAAAAAAAAATATCTAAAGCGCAAAAACTTGAACATGCCCCCCATATTCGTCCAATCAGAAAGGTGCTGTAACCACAAGAAGTTGCTAAGCACCGCCACGCAAGCATTCGGAAAATTCTTAATGACCGTAATGTCGCAATAGCATAGGTGGAAACTATGGATAAGTCCTAAGGCTATTTCCGGCTACGGTACAACCTATCCCGTAGGAGGCACGTTCCATATTTAGTAGAAGGGTAATCAAGCTCACACAATTTCTGAACTCGCCATTAGGAAAAAAATCAACGATCATATCTGAAGCTTCTTATCCCCATTTTCGAGATGCCTTCCGATGGTAAGATGGTAAGTTGAAGCACAACTCTCCGTTAAAATCCATTATATCTTTCAAATCCAATCAAGTAGCAGTAACAATATACTACAATCCCTCATAAATCGCAATAAGCTTAAGCGTGAATATCGAGCAGTGATCACCATTTCTGACAATAGTATTGATTGTGCCAGCGGAAATTCCAAATACACATCACTACAAAAAAAACCAGCATTATCCTTTCTGCCATCGATATACGTCTTAAAGGCAGATTAAGGAATGCATTGAAGGAATCAAATGCAGTTGCTCCCTTCCAGATACCATAAACCATTCTTTTTCAAAATAAATTCAATCTGCAGGATCACGCTACGCGTTCTTAAATAAAATTGATTTTCATCAATGTGTTGCTATTATGCTGATTAATACTCAAATTTAAAGATTAATTTAATGAACTAAAATTAATTCAGTCTAACTTAAATTCTCACAGCTAGCAAGAAAATTATAATTTTCAGCAGATGTGTGTAAAAAATGAAATCTATATGACATTTTTAAGACATCTATGTTAT
>JAPMOR010080700.1:77335-88585 GCA_026543865.1 Argiope aurantia | reverse complement strand
GTGTAAAAAATGAAATCTATATGACATTTTTAAGACATCTATGTTATTAAATCATGAATTCTATTTTATTTTAATTTATACACAGTTTATATATATACTACCTGACACGGCAAACGTTTTTCTGCCACATAAATTATTTTTAGTGTATATTTTGGAGGTTAATTAAAAAATAAACGAATGTATTGTAAATGTGTGGGGATGGGATTTATGAAAGAAAGAGGAATGGAGTGCTATAGACGATGATGGCCGATAAAAACCAAAAAATACCAACCATTCATTTTCTCAATACAATGTATTTCATTAACGTAACTAACATATACGTTATTTGATTTCTTAAAAGTTAAACCTAAAGTGAAAAAAGTGATACATTGAGCAATTGAGTGTACGATATTTTTTGTCAGTTCGTCTTTAGCCAACACAAATAAGTTCGATGGTTTGCCCACTTGAGAACATGTCACGTATAATTGACAGCGTGAAAAACATGGTGTACCCAAATCTAAGCCGCAAACATCTTTTGGCTTTGTGACTTATTGATTGTCATTGCGAACACCAATCTAATAGGAAATTGAACGCGTTTGAATTCGATTGGCACGTCTGTGAGAATCATTGGAATTCGTGGCAGCAAAACATTTTCGGCTCAAAACTTGCCATTCAAAAGGGTAGCTTCGATAACGTTTTTCATCAATTTTCTAATGACAAATCGCGTGCCATTACACAGCCGTGGAAGGTTCAAATTCCGAAGTAAAATAACAGAAGATCCAACTTTCAGTCGTAGAAGATGTGGTGACATGCCTGGCAAATCCAGTGAGATCAAAAACGCTGTTGAATAATTTGCAGTTTCGTTAGCATCGCAAACTGTATCGATCGATTTGTATGATACCAAGTCACCTGGCAACGATTGCTGTATCTTGAAGTTTAAATCGACAACGTCCACATTTTTTGTTGTCAAAATGGCTCTTTCTGCCAGCCACGCATAATTTATGTATTGTGTGCGTACATCGGGAAATATGCTGTCAAAGAGAGCATTTTGCGAATCAACGATAGTGCAGAAATTAGTGGGCAATTTTAGGCATCCAGTATTTTCATAGACAGCAACTTTTCCATCGCCGATATCTAACAATTGGTCCGTGAATGTGTCAGCAGATGGATCTTGTAGCATTTGAACGTTCATGTTTATTTTTAGCTGGACATTTTCAACATTACACCACAGTGGCGATGATTTCAATCAAGCGTTGATCTCATCAGCGTACGTTGAACGTGGATAGGGACACCCTAATTACCTAGCGTTATGAAATATACTTTACGACCTATTCTCATACCTACCAAATACACTTAAAAAATTTCATAAAAATCGGTCGAGCCGTTTCGGAGGAGTACGAACACAAACACCGTGACACGAGACTTTTATATATTAGATATATATGATATAAGTTCTATGCGGGTTCCAACAGCTAATTTCTATTACTGAGAGTTTAGACTTATACAACTAAGAAAATGATCTCAGTGCAGAAAAGAATTATACATTGTATATCTTTTGAACAAATAAAGGTTCTAAAAATTACATATTTTAAATTTTTATACATGTCCTTTGCCCTCTAAGCCCTCTTTACCTTCTATTTAATAAAATATTTTTGAAAACACCGGAGATCTCAATAATTTTTTGCGACCTTTTCAATATAATTTAATATACTGCTTACGTTTAAATTGCAAGGGACAGTCGTGTGCTTGAACTAATTGCAATTTAAACCAAGTATTGCTTAAATTTCAGAAAAGTATTCGAACAATATTCTTAATTAACCAACTTTTACAAATTATACTATTAGAAATATTGCTTATTTATTATTAACTTACTTAAATAACGCACGTTGTTTACTTAAAAATATTGCCTTATAATTAAATATCACTTTCATACTTACTTTTTAAACTTGTTTTTTACAATTTTGTACAAATTACATTAAAATTCACATTTTGATTTGTTTTCTGCGCAAGATATTCAAACCAACCCTCCAGAAAGTGGTTAATAATTGAAAGTTTAGTTATTTCAGTAAGTCGAATCTATTTTATAAAATTACTTAAATAGAGATTAAATTAAGATTAATAAGTATGTATATACAGTTCTAAAAGACAGAGGGGAGAAAGGCGGTACCCAGATCTTACAGAGACTAAAAGCCCTTAGAAAGCTTAATTCGCTCCTGGTTGTGTGATTGCTACACTGTACTTACTTCAGAAGAAACTAGTTTTCAAACATAGAGTAATTAGATTCGTTCGTTAGTTTTCGTATTTAAAGAGTAGTATTCCAAGGGAGGCAGTTTTCATTTCTTTGAAGAATAATTGAATTATATTTTTAGAAGAGTAAACTTTGAGGGTTTTTTTTTCTAATATTGCTCTCTTTAAAACTCCGATGTAGTGGGTAAAGATATATAAAATTGCTAAAAATTTATTGTGTCTTTTTGTTAGTTGAATACTCTATATTTTGATATTTAAAATTGTTTTCATTTGTATCTTAGGTTAGGAAACTTTTAAGAATTTATATAATTAGATTTTTTACATTAAAAAAAATTATTTCTGTTAAATGAATTATTTCGGATCTCAAGCTAAAAATGTGTAAAAGAAAGAAAGTAACTGAAACTTTATCAGCTATTATTTATATGAATGAACGTAAATAAGTATTACATGAATGAATATATTTCAGATAAAATTTAGTAGCTTGTATTATACGTAATTTAATTTTGAATATTTTTTTATATATAAACCAAAAAAGACTTTGTAAATTTGTATAGTTAGGCGTTTATTGTAGATCTGAATTCATAAAGAGAGGATTTTCGATTTTCAGGACCAGGGTTAGAATCGAGAGAGAAAAGTAGTGGTCCAATTTTCAGAAACTAATATTTTGGCAAGCATTTTCTGATATTTTAGCTTTCGGGGTTGTAAACAACGCCACCTATTGGTTTCTCTGAGGATAATGATATCCGTAGAGAAACTGTAGAGGCTTAAGAAAGAAATTTAATATTTAATTAATTAATTAATGATTTTTAATTATAAAGGTGCATTAATTATATTTTTACATTTCTCAACCGCTATGATATAAATTTACTAAAGTACAATAGAAATTTTAAAGAGATCTTTTATGCCAAAGCTATTTGTTTTTTAAATTCCATTTGATCAAACCTGTTCTACAGTCTGAACGAAGAAGAATTAAATGTGAGTGTTATAATTCCGAATGCGATCTCGCCACAAAAATTAAGATGCCATGATATAAGCAATTGCATGTACTTAAGGTTCTTTTAAGCTCAATTTAAATATCTGCCGTGCTGCTAAATACAGCTACTTGATAGTCTAGGCGTTCGTTTCAGCTTTCACCAAAGAAAGCTCTACTATCTTCCAAAGAGCGTTAAGACGCTACAGCAGCCCTCGAGCTTAATTAACCCAATAACTTTTCTTATGGATGGGAAAACTTCCATTCTTTGCTTTTCAGAGAGATTGTTCTTTTTTCGGTCTCGTGAGTTTATCCCTCCCTTCTCCAGTTACTGCATTGAAGAAATCTAACTCATTATTAATACCAATCTTTGATAATATGTGTTGAGATTTATCAAAACTTTTATGATTATTCCCTGAATTACAGGAGATTGCATAAACCTAGATACAGAGAAATATGGTAACTATAGTGATTGTAGCAACTCCATGTTTTTTCTTCTACAAATGTTCATAATTTTTCTGCTTAGTTTTTATTTTCCATTATATCATGTGTTTTTAACGAAGTTTTCAAACATTTTGATCATTTTAAATGTTTACTTCATTTTGGAAAACTTTCGATTTTTGAAGTTGTATATTTATTTATTTTTTAGTTTGAATTATTTCAGATGAAAATAAATGAGTTGTGCTAATCAAACCAGAGATGCTGTGTCTTCTTGTCATTTAGGATTTTTTATATGTATGCTTTCTTCTATCCAAGAGAAAGTGTTACAGCTATGGAGATTTTGACGAATATTCACGCTCCAGACTTTTCTGAGGTCGAATTCGTCTTGAAACATAAAAAAGACACACGCATCAAATTTGAAACCGCATCTATCAAGAAGTTGATAGCACGTCAGTTGTACCCTTGCATGATTGCGCAGTAAGTCGATGATGTCGTGTCCGCGTTACCACGGAAAGAGAGTGCAGTAGCTTCTGAGGATAAAGACCCCTGAGCACCCGAGGGCAGAAGTCTGACTTCTAGCTCATATGAAGATGAAATTCACACATTCGCTTGAACAACCCCTTTTTAAAGGAAGGCACATTCACACACATCACAGATAGAACACAGATGAAGAACAGCCATGCCTTAATCGGGATTCGAACCCGGGACGCCCAGATCACGGGGAAGATGCGTTACCCCTATGCAAGGGCGCCGGCTGCGCAGTGAGTCAAAAACGTAATAACTGAAAGTAAATAAAATTAGATAAATGACATTTGATTCATAGTTTTAGCTTCGAAAGTGTCAATTTTCATCGAAGTGATGAGCCAAATGAGTTCAAAAGATAACTATTTTATCTGTCGTTACTTTATTATGAATGTAAAGCAATAACTCAAAAACGTAACGACTTAAATCTTGTAACAACCATGCTAAATCTTGATTTCAGCTGGCCGGAAAAATGGCATCTGAAATATGTATTTTATTTTCTGGTTCTTGTGTATTAACCGCAAAGCAGCAATTAATTACCAAATATGCAGTGAAATTCCTTCTCCTCTCCAAGCTTCCGCATCACACCAGCATGAAGACGTTTGGCCCCGACGCGTTTAACGTGCACCAGATGTGCATTTAGCGTGCATGGTTCTTCGGTGGTATCGGGTCTCGAGCCTGAAACCCTCCGATTCGAAAGCCGAGACATAACCACCAGGCCGCAGCGGCCCCTCATAAGTTGAAAGAAAACTTTATTAAGGAAATTATCTTGGCACATAAAATTTCTTTAAAATTTGTTAAAAAAATTAGTTTTAATTCAATTATTTCATTGCAGTCATTAATCAATGCATCATTTTCTAATATATGATTTAACTTCAGGTGGTGGCAAGAATTTTCTGAAAAAAATACAGGTGCGAAAATTATTCCACGGAGAAAAAAAAATTTCGGAAGTCTCATTTGATAGCAGTGTTTACACAGAAATTTAAAATTTACTGCAGAGGCTTTTTTTTTAAATGAAAGATGTAACATATTATTCTGAAAAGCTTCCTCGAAAACAAACAAATGATTCATGCATTGTTTCTAATGTAAATAAACTTCTCAGACTAATTAATATTGACATAAAATAAAATAAATTAAATTTAAGAAAGAATGCATTGAATCAAAAAACTTCTATTTTTCTGATGACTACAGAAGCAAGTTATGTTATTTTTCGAAAGTTTATTTCCTGAGAGCAAACAAGTATGATTAACTTTTTCAATAGATTTCCTTCGCAAGAAAAATAAATTACCTAAAAATTTCTAACAAAAGAGGCTAGTCATTCTAATTGGTAAGTTTTCAATCGTTTTCTCCGACAATTGACACATCAGACGCATCGCAGAAATGTCTCAGCCCCCATTCTTTAACTAAAGATTCTTAATAAGAATATTCATTAGTCTCAATATTGAACACCCCTTAATTTTAGAGAAGTTCAGTTATATTAAACGTCCCGTTTTTAAGCAACATTAGGTCAATTTTGAGACGGACCTCGTCATTTTGAACCGCTGTCAGATGATGAGGACGACACCTCAGCTTGCACACCCTCTCAACACCACACCAGCGGGAGGACGTTTGGCCCCGACTTATATAACGCGCACCAGGTCCGCTTATACGACGGTTCTTCGGGGGTATCGAGTCTCGAAAATGAAACACTCCGGTTCCGAAGCCGAGACCTTACCACCATGCCACCGCGGCCTTCGATTTTCGCGAAACTTAAGCTATAAAGCTTGTGCGATGTACAAGCTCAAAATCTTTTTCAGATAAAAGGCTGAGAATTTATTTCGAAGTGAAGTCGTGAACCCTGGAGGGAAATTATTGGAATATATATGTAGTTGAATGAGGTAGCGAAAGAGGATTCAAACGGTTAAGAATTACCAAAGAGACGAAGGATTTTATTCAAAACTGTAATCAGATTTGAGGATCATAGTGGAAGAGACTGTTCCCAAATTGTTTCCCATTTATTTTTATTCTTAAGCTTTGTTTCGCTCAAAGCACAAAATTTCTTTAGTAAAATATGTTTTAAAAATGCCCCCTGAAGCTGAAACAAGCTGAAACTTTAGTTTAACCCTTCTTTGCATGATGATGGAAATTGTTATCATAACATTTAGTGAACAAAAAAAATGTACTCAAAACAAGTGTACTGTAAATTGATTGTTGCTGGCAACTTTTTTCACGACTGCTGCGTAATAAGGAACGTAGCTGTCAAAAAAAAATATTTAAATGTACAATCATTATAGCGGCTTTGAACTTTTCATTCCGCCGTTTGTTATGGTTGAAAGAAACGTGTGATTTCTTGAATATTTCTTATAACTAATCTGAGATTTTTGTTGCTAATAAAAGCGATAATGAGTGGAGAAATCTAGAAGAGAGGGACACTGAAGGTTTTGCACTGAGCGTAACACGTAAATTTGCATGATGATGGATATTTCCATCAAAATGCTTTTTAATTATTTCATATTGTATATTTATACTAGGATTTTTTTAAACATTTTCCCTTTAATTTAGAGCATTAATTATATCATCTTAATTTAATTTACTAAAAAAAAAAGGATTAAGTGTCGAATTGCTTTTCGTATGTGTTTGGTTACACTTATCCCCTGTAAAATTGCCTCCATACTAAGGACAATTCAAAACAAACGCAAAGATAGCGATGAAACTGAACAGGTATGTACACTCATGACCATAACGTAAGAATAATTCAGAGTCACGCGGAGATCGAACTCTAAAATACATAAATCACCCGTAAAATGACTCCACACATCTTCAAAAATCATATGCAAATTGCAGGAAGCCACCAGATGACACAGATAGTACGTCACAATGACGAGAGTGTAAGAGAGTGATGTATAAGGAAGACAGACAAAGAAGTAAAATGGTTCGCAAGCGCTTTATACGTCTTTCAGTGCAATAACCGCAGAGTTAGGACACAAAGGACACATGTGGAGGATTTTTAAGTGGTAGAATTATCGGCCATCTGGAATGTAGGCGTACCCAGGTGGAAATATCCGAGGAACTTGGAATCACCCAGAGTGTCATCTCCAGGCTTTGGCAACTATTCCAAGATGATGGTAATGTGAGTAGACGTTGCAGCACAGGTCGACCCCGAGTTACAATGCCGAATGAGGACCGGTATTTGGCAGTTACTGCCAAGGGAAACAAACGGAGCACATCATCAGACCTGTCTCGACAGTTTCAAGGCAGGCATTTAGGGCAGATGGGTGGGTCTATATGCACGTAGACCTGTCAGATGTGTTCCACTTACTGCAACTCACGGTCGCCGGCGGTTAGCCTGGAGTAGAGAGCATGAATTGGGAACACCGAAACCGTGAGCTTGTGTGATGTTTTCCAACGAGTCCAGATTGAGCTTGCAGTCTGATTCTCACCAGACTTTCATATGGAGAACACCAGGTACCCGCTACTTCCACGAGAACATCATTGAACGTCACCGTTACGGTGGTGCAGGATTGCTCGTTTGGGCAGGAAATATTCTGGGGTCCAGAACTGACCTGCATGTTCCAATTGGAACCATAATTTGCCAAATCTATCGGGACGTCATTCTGAAACAACACTACGTTTGTTTCGAGGCGCCATGGGCTCAGAATTCGTGTTTATGGATGACAACGCCCTTCCTCACCGTGCAAACATCGTAAACGAATGCCTTCGATCGGAGGATATCACCTGTATGGACTGGCTAGCATTCTCACCGGACTTGAATCCAGTAGAGCATGTGCGGAGTATGCTTGGCCGACGAGTTGCTGCCCGTGAGCACCTCCCACATGCCAACCGGAACTTCGGAGAGTATTGCTTGATGAGTGGTGTAATATTCCCCAAGATCAGATCGAGAATTTGATACTCAGCATGCCTAAGCGTTGTACGGACTGTATTGCATCGTCTGGAAGACATACTATGTTTTAACCATCATAACAACCATGTAATATTGGTTTTTGTAAATAAATGGGGTTTTTTTTGTAATTTTCTTCACGGAGCAAAAAATCATAATTTTTATTAATGATATCAAACGTATAGCATCTTTTTTGCTCTTTATCTTTTGTTTAATAAATAGGCTTTAGAAATAAATCGCATTTGTTTTTCTTCTGACTCTTTCTTTTCCTCATGTTGTATTATCCTTAATTTATAGACATGAGTGTATATAAATAAGATGAATACATTTTGTATTTAAAGAAATCCTGAAATCCACATTGTCGAAAATAATTTCCCCAATTTATAATAATTTCTTGTTTATACACGATTACTAGGAAATGTAATGATTTAGTGAAGATTTCTCAAGAAACAATTAAATAATTTCCTTTTTTCATTCACATAAAACATTGTTTTCAAGGGCAGAAAAGACAAATTTGTCCTAAATATTGTCACATATTAAATTAAATGAAAGTCTTACAGACATTTAAATTACTGTATTTATTTACTTTTAAATTGTTACTTGCCATGTATAATCAAGTTGTGATCATTTCTTAAAATTCATTAAAAATTATTAAGGAAATAAAAAAGCTTTTCGCAGTTCTAAAAATCCCTTGGTATAATCGAATTTTCTGAAAACACAACGAAATTTAAGAATCGTTTGACACAATTCATATTCTCGTTTTAATCGAAATTCATGTTGTAGACGATAAGAGGTTTTACAGAGTGAAGAAAGGACGAATAATAGGTAAACCAAAATTCTATGAATACTCATGTATTATCCAATTCATATCATTGAAAATGTCATTTGTAAACCAAAACTTTCTATTCACATTTTATTTCTATTTATTAGTTTAAAATACAACTTCCTAAATATTTGTCAAGTGATTAGCTGTATATTTAAAAAATTCTTAAATAAAAAGAAATCCCTATCATGAAAGTACTGTATACGTTTCATGATAAATTTTATAATGTTCGACTTACTTGCAGGAATCTCAAATCATGTACATTATACAGTATAAATGCATATTCTTTTAAAATAAACGAAACATTAAACTGAAGTCGCATATTTATATAATTTAAAAATTCTTCCTTGTTTTATTAAGAAAAATAATTTATTTAAGTAATACGGAGGTTATAAATGTAGAATCTATTGCAATTAAAAAACTTATAATTTTTCGTACTTTAAAGATTTATATATGAAGCGGTTAGAAAATAATTTTACTATGAATTAATTAAGTTAATATTTGCATCTGCCTCCTAAAATTTTTATGTTCAACGTAACTCAATTTTTGAGATGATATTTTATCGAATAAGCATCAATTAAACATGAATATGAAAAGTTGAGAAATTTATTATCTAAAAACTGTCGTCGCGTTTCTTTTATTGATATCTCAACGATGCATTCATCCATACATTTTTTTTAAATGTGAGATTTCTCCTACTTTGCAAGTAAGATCATAAAATAAATCAGAACAAAAAGTAAAGCAATTTATTACAGAGTTCATGAATAAATTAATTTAGATCATCAGAATTTTTATTTTACTAAACTAAAATTGGCATCGTCTTTATCTTAATTAGATTATATTAGACTTTTATGGAAAGAAAATAGTCAAATGTGTTTTTATTCGTATAAATAACCAACTCGAAACGTAAACATAAGAAAAATGCATCTCTTTTTCTTATTGAATTAAATATAAAAATCTATCAAATAAGATTTCAACTTATGTTTGATGCTTTAATAAAATTAGATATTTATCGATTTCAAGATGCAGAAAATGAAGAACTTCGCGAAATCCAATAATAATATTTGCGGAACTCGACTTCGTGAAATAATCTAATTTGGCGACGCGGGAACTATCTTTTATTCTGAATTCTGTTTACAATAAATTATTTCAGTCTAATACAGATATTTGCAATGTGAACATTGGAAATTAAATGTTACTTATTTTCATAGTACCATAGAGAAGGAATGAAGAGCAAGGAAAAAATTTCAAAGCATTAGATAATTTAATAAGCTATATAAATGCCGATACTCTTCTCATTTTAATTTCAAATTAAGCGGTTCATCAATTCAAAGAAGTGAAAATTGCTTTATCTTGAAGCACGAAAATTCTTTTTTAAAGCTTCCCTAATTGTCCTATTCATTAATTTCCTTAACGAAATAAAACAGGAAAAGAATAATAAAAAAATGTGTAAAAATTTTATCATTTTAGCAAATACTTTTTCTTTGTCTATTTCTCATGTTTACGAAAAGAGAACGTCGTGTTCTAATAATCTAATATCATTATAACAAATATTTTAAGTTAAAATTATTCAGTTACCTGCAGTTTTAATTTTTTTGTTTTCTTTTTTACAGTTTTTCTAGATATGTAACAGAAACTAGAAAATACATGTGTCTGTTTATATGTCACAGGAACTTATTCTAAATCGAAAAGAGACTTGATACTTATACAAGCCTTTTTGGAATCCATATCTAGATCAACTGGCTATTTTCAACAATTTAAATTGATTAATTTTCAAGATATTTGATTAAATAACAAAAATGAAGCGAAACTTTAACATTTATGCTCAGTTTCTGGGAATTACTTTCTGAAATAATTATTCCACAAAAATGATTTACGTATAATCATCTATTTGATGATGTAAATTCGATTGTCCGACAGTTTTCTACGTTTGTTTCTCTTAGTTCCTCCTAAATATAATTTGTAACAATGTTTATGTTTTTATGTTTTTGTAATGAAATTTGAAGTAAATTTTGCAGTTCCATCAAAATCTTAACTCACGCCTTTTTGTCACAAAGAAAATATTGCTTTCTTATTAGATACCAACACCAGGATACAATTTTAAATTCAGATTTCGAATATGCAATATGCACATCTTTTAATGTGCATGCACGATAATCGAATAACGTTTGTTTTAGTTGGTATACGAGGTTTTGATTAATTTTTTATAAATTTTTAAATGATCCTAACCAATTTCTATGTCTATTCACAGTCCCATGCGTAGCAAAAGGGAAGGACCTTAAATAAGAAAAGAAGATAAAACAAGAAAAGAAGAAAAGATAAAACAAGAAAAGAAGAAAAGATGAAACAAGAAAAGAAGAAAAGATAAAACAAGAAAAGAAGAAAAGATAA
>JAPMOR010080700.1:55892-77325 GCA_026543865.1 Argiope aurantia | reverse complement strand
GAAAAGATAAAACAAGAAAAGAAGAAAAGATAAAACAAGAAAAGAAGCACCCTTTGGTGTTTTCCAATCAGCAAGCAAAAACTAAAAAAGAGGAGAATGCCACTTCAGGAAATAACAAGAGAGATCACAATATGATGGAACATAGTATTCCAAAAGTTGCTAGACACCTGTCCGGATCCTAAGAGCACAAAATGCTCTATAATGTTATTGCGATAGCTTTCCGACATTTTACGATATTCAAAATATCGAGCAATGACGTGGGGATATCGTACAATATTATGGGAAAAGAGGTCGAAGAAGTTCAAAGTATTGAGACGAAAGTTGTTTGTCAAGTTTGAAAGTTGATGTCAGATCATTGGGAAGAAACCAAATGAACATCCACAAGAGAGGTTGCAGCAAAATTGAATTGAATTTATAGTCTTAGACACTTAAATCTTCAAAATCGATTCCGAGGAGCATTAGATCCGCTTTTCACCTGAGTTAGAATAAAAATATCCAAGACGACTTCTTAAACAATTAAACTTTTAGGATCAGAAATGATGGATGCTGTTCAGCCTTAAATGTCCCGCTATTGTTAAAGTTAAGAATGTTTTACAAATATTGAGAATTTTGGAATCATAACACGTCTTCACGATTGAAAACGCAACTTACGATCTCACAAAAGTTTTATATTGTACAGGCGGCAAAAAGTTCCGTTGACTATCCAAATAAGGGATGGATTGCTGGTAAAAAATTAGAAACATATCTCTCCTAAAGAGCGTATTGAATGAAGGCAAATTTTAAATAAATGCACTTAACAAAGGAATTTTAATTTGATCTGACTGTTCACTGTAAATATAGAATGAAAATTCCTTGATTTTAAATAGATATGGGGATCTAACAATTCTAACGACGCCAAATTCATTCGGCAAATGAGACAATGATGTCGAATAGTAGTAATAAAATAAGAGAATGTCGAAAAGCACGCATGCGTGTGCATACAAAGTATGTGTATTGACGCTGTACAGGACAAATTGTATAACATCAATATATTTGCATACAATATTTACGTAGAATTACCAGATTTGGCACAGATATACTTCGGAAGGGGGGCGGTAGTTATAGACATATTAGAGTAATTTCCTTCTTGAAGCTTTAATTAGGATATTTATCCTATGGAAATTAAATGGAATTGTATTTTTTTCCTACCATAATTCCCAAAAGCTGCATCCCAAAATAATTTTTGCACCATTTTGTAACTAAAAAAAACGATTTTTTAATGATGCTAGAATTTTGGAAAAAAATAAATGCTTTTTTTGTATAATTTTTGTCAATAAATTTCATTGCTTCATTGAAAACAGATAACTATTTTTGCTATTTTCATCATTAAATGCTTCATTTGGTAATTTTCTTATGCTGTTAAAAATGAAAGAAAACAATTATTATCAGCACCAGATTTGGTTAGAAATTATTAAAATTTCATTGCTCTGTGCCTCACAATTTCATGCTTAAAAATATTCGGTTGAAGGAACTATGAACATGTTTTGCATGAGAGATTTAATTGAAACTAAATCTTTTAAATTTCACAACCAAATGGGCAACTTAGGACACTAGAGTGCATTAAAATCATAATGAATTAATTCTAGATGTTTCGAGAAAAAAACTGATTTACTTAATTTTGGATAGACAAAAAATAACAAATCAGACAAATAAATTATATAAAAGGAATATGCAATGATTTTATTCAATATGAATGATAAGAGGTTTGTTAAAAATACTAGCAAAACTAACAGTAAAATCATTCGGAATACAGAAATTATAAATATAATTAACATGTTTATACAGAAGAATATTGGAAAATAATTTGAACAATTTTATAAACAATGCATTAAATTGAATTTTCATTGATTTTATAAAATTTTCAACGACATTCACTCCGACATTACTGCCACGTGTCTGATTTCACTTATAATCTAACGTTTTTATTCCGTGCAGTAATGTGAAATTCTTTTCTTCCTACTGGATGCGAAACAACAGATTCCCCAATTAAATTATTCCGGAGCACACACCAAATGAATTGCTATCTTTGCGTGAATAGTCGCCATTTCTGCAGGACTTTGGCATCGCATTAATTGCGATTATCCATGAAAACTATTGTATTTATAATTAATGAAATAAACAAACACTGAAAAGTTAGCATAAACTATTTACCCATATGTGAACTATAAATATAAATTTCTAAAAGTAGAAAGTTAATTACTTTACCAAGAGATATTTAATTATTGAACAGACTAAATTTGAAAAATAATAGCAGTAAAAAGTTGATTGTTTGTATAAAAGACATTCGTTACCATCTATTTTTTCCTTCCTCAGAAATATAACATGCAGAATTTCAAAACGAATTCATTGAATTATATTGCATTCTTTTAATGAGCCAGTTTTAACACAAACCAGCAGAAATTATCTTCCCAAAACTTTATTGCATACTCTCCAATGAAGGTCTTACAGCGCACAAAATTTGGACTTTGTGTAAGGCTACGATTGCTTTAAGTGGCATTGATGAATAATAACTACGAAAAATGGATTTTTGGCTTTAATCCAACATTTTTAAGAATCTATCGCGTGAATATGCATTATGGACACCTTCTTACAGACCATAATTTGACTCGGAACTACGGTTGTAGTCACAGGATCACATTTGAATTTCACTGATTTAAGTCGTCGCATTTATGAGTTGTTGCATTTCCATGCATGCAAAAGTACGTACCAACAGATGGTGATCCATTTATCAGAGTAGATTCTAAATTTGATAAGTATCTACACTTTAAATGCTGAACTACTATACTATATTTTATTAATCTATCTGTACCTTTTGAAGTTATCAGGTTCACTCGCTCTTGCACAGCAGGTCAGACAAATGTCCTCTTAATGGATTTAGTTCAAAATTAGATGGAAATCTACAAAAAGTCCATATACCGAATTTCATCCGTCTAGCTTAGAGCATTTCTGAACTCTCGGGTTCGTAGACAAGACATGTACCAAAACTGCGCTTTTCGAATTCCAGTGAAGTCTGAAATATAAGATTCCTCAGAATTTCGAGTTCGAAGTTTTATTATTTTCTCTATATTTCGTATACGAGAAAGTAAAAAATAACAACAAACACTTGAGTCCCTATGATTTTAGAATAAAAATACTTAATTCTTCTATATTCAATCCCGAAAAACTCTTTTTTTTCATATTTCTAATGAAAAATTTTATGCTTATTTTCAAAAAGCAATTCATAAAAACAATCTTCCAAAAAATTTAATTTCGTATTTTTTCAATTTTTCTCAAAAACGAAATTACCTATAGTATTTGTCCATGCACTAAAAACAATCAGCAAACATAAATGCATAATTATTGTTTAAAAAAAGGTAAAATCAAAACTACGAACTCAAGTTCAAATTCAGTATCAAAAAAAATGAACGTTCATTCATTTTAAACTGGAAATATATAGAGATATATATAAATTTTGTCCTTTGAGAGAGTTCAGAGGATGTTAAATTAATTCAAATGACACCAAAAATAAAAAAATAAAATATTTCAGATAAAGTGCTCGCCATTTATAAATTAAAAACGATAAAATTTATACTTTTATATAGTGCTTTCTTTGCAGTGGCCAATTTTTAAAAATGTGGCGTTCATCTTGCATTTTTAAGAATCTAGCAATTAATCTTAATATCAGTCTTATTTACATAATATTCGAGTAATTGGGAGGATAAATGCAGCTGGGGAGCTCTACAAAAGCTTCTAACAATAATTGAGCTTTGCAATTTTGAAGAGGTGGCTTCTATTGGAAGTGGAGTTTAAACAGGACAACGGAAACATAACATGTTAAATACTTTTGTGATCTCGGAATTCAAACTAGGTTACAGCACACATTATTCATGCAAAATGGTGCATCTTCACAGAAAACACGAGCAGCTCGATTTTCACAAATGAGAAGAATATCGGCCAAAATTTGAAATAGCTTGACTTCCTCAATAACCTTATCCACATCAATTTCTTCGAAAATATTGTTTTCTGATATTTTCTCAGGTTACTTTTTTTGAATTTTTCATTTAATATATGTTGAACGTATCAATTGTAATACTTTTTATCCGAATTTTATATCATTTGGATAAATAAAACTGATTATTACCTTTTTGATTTAAGAATAAAGTTTAATTTGAGCAACTCTGTTTATTCACTCTTTTTTTATTACGAAGGCTATGATTATTTGGCCATGCAAATTGATAACAAGACCACAATTAAAAAATTGTAATAACAAAATAAAAGAAACTTTTACCATTGACAAAAAAAAATCATCTTTCCAGCACTTTTTTTAATATTAGTTTTTAAAGAATTTCTTAAATGCAGCTAAAAAATAACCATGTAAAAATTACAAAAAAATGTTTTGTATAACCACGTGCCTTGCTGCTGATCTCAAACTTAATCAAACCAGCAGCTCATTGACAACTTTTGAGTTCAGGGTCAAAAGAAATAAGATAAGATAGGATAAATGAGGACAACAGGGAAGCATGGATTCCCTTTTACTTCCTTCAACTAATGAGGGAAATACTCATCAAACACGGATTTTAATCTAACATGACTTGAACGTGATGGACAAAAAGTCATGAACAATTTTCATAGAAGAGTATATTTCAAAAAAAATATGGTATCTTCCAAAGAATGCTGGAACTAATAGCAATATTTAAAAGAATAATAGTATATCTTGAAACATGTCAGTTAAATAATTTGCTTTAAAAATTATGAAAAAAAAAACCTGTACTGACGCAACCAATTGAATTTTATTTTCTAATGATTTTCTTTATCGCATATTAAAAGAGATCCGTGCAAAAGTTAGAACCACTCATCGAAATTTATTAAAAGCTATCAGCTGCAAGTCATAATTAACAGTTTTAGCAAAAGAAAAAAAATGCAATATCAAGTACAAAATAAAACAGCAGTCACAGCCCTTCCAAGTTTAAAGTTAATTTTTTTAAAAATTGAAATCTTTTATCGAAAATTTAGAATTATCATGTGAGAACATTACTCTTTTAAAGTCACGTGGTATCAATCCGACAGAAAAACATAACGTTCCCACATGACTTGCATTTCAGAATCACTTACATTTAAAAAGGCAATGGCTTTTGACCACCTCAAAATCTATAGAGTTCTAAAAATTTTTCTCTCAAGGCCAGAATTTCTTTTCCTGAAAAACCAGTTTGAAACAATCATGCGACTATCAGATTGCGGATGTGTCAACATTTAGAAAAGTTTTTTTTTTGTCTCAAAATCCTTTAAGCTACATTTTTTTTTTTTATTGGATAGGAAAAATTGAATATATATATCTTTCGGTACCTCACCTCGCTGTTTCGCGTTTGTTCCAATTTTCTTCCCTGTGCTTCTTCAGTTGAAAACCTCTTACGGCCCTGCCCTTTATTGGATAGACAGGAGACTCGGGTATATCGCGGTCATTCGCGCCAAGTTTTAACTTTTAGTTGGAGATAAATCGTCAAATCTGACTATCTTCTTTATCATTTTCTAATAACACTAAAAGCGAAAAGTTGATGTCTGAAAAGTGATAAATAGCCAATCTTCTTCACGTGTATTTTGAGGCTTCAAGCCAAGACAACATCTTGTTCCCACATGGTAAAACAGAAACCAAAATAACGCCTAAGAAAGCTCAGAAGAGAAAGAAATCTCATAAGAAGAAAGCACTCTTCTTACTTGATATAGGAAGGCTTTAACAAAAATGTTATTAATTTTAATGAAAAACAATTTTTTTAATCCTTTTTCTAAAAAAAGGCTATCAAAATAAATAGTCTAAAATATAGATAACAATCTTCATGATTTTCCAGTAACATTAGCAACAAGATGGAATATAAATAAAAAAAAATATTCTGTGCTATAATAAAAGTATCGATTTCAAACATCGAAAATTGTCTTGCCTATTTGGTGTGACTTTTTCTTATGGAAAAAGAAGAAAAAAAAACTTTAATTTTCCTAGTTTTGGGGCTACAAACTTGCTAAAATTTATGTTTCCATGGCAGTAGTCGATTCGCTTCCGCTTTTCAATTAAAACTTTTAATCTTTTGACCTACGAATAAAGCCTGACTTTCTCCATAACTGCGCACGCATCCTTATATAATCTGTTCAATCAAAATATGATTTATTGGAAGTGTTAGATCATATTTTGATCGGGCCACGGTGGCCTGGTGGTAAGGTCTCGGCTTCGGAACCGGAGGGTTTCAGGTTCAAGACCCGATTCCACCGAAGAACCGACGTGTAAGGGGGTCTGTTGCACGTTAAATCCGTCTTGACCAAACGTCCTCCCGCTGGTGTGGTGTGGTGTGGTGTGGAGAGGGGGTGCCAGCTCAGGTGTCGTCCTCGTCATCTGACCGCGGTTCAAAATTACGAGGTCCGTCCCAAAATAGCCCTAGTGTTGCTTCAAACGGAACGTTAATATAACTAAACTAAACATATTTTGATCTGCGCTAGCGTTAATCAAAGTACGATAAATTCTAACCAACGATATGTCTTTTGTTTGTTTGTTTTTTGCTATTTATGAAGAAATATATTTGCTTCTAATAAAAAACGAGTTGATTTTTTATTTAAAAAAAATTTTCGATATCATCCTTTCTATAAATTAAAAATGGCTCTATCATGGAAAAAAATATGAATTTATTTTTCTTTGAAAAGAAAATGAATTTTTCGAACTGTGATTATTCATCGGCAGGTTGGTGCATTCGCAGAAAGGAGGGCGTGATCTCATCGCTCAAGCCCTACTTGTCAGTTTTTGACATTCCCAATGATGGAAGAGTGGATTTAAACGATTCCATCATTGCCCCCTAACCTAACCATCATCATCATCCATCACAGCCATGTTTAGTTTATCGCAATTGCTTTCGATCCTCCTCGAACTGAAAGGGTGAAACTCATTTTGCTTATAATGACAGATGGAAATTTACTTCACATTTTTGCAAAAAAAGTTATCAATTATGTCATAATTCAGTTTAAACGATTTTTTTGTATTGAAGTTATGCATAAAATATTACTTCTAATATCGTGCGCTAAACTTTCTCGCATAATTTCAAATAAATGTATTATCCCACCGCCACCCCGCACAAAAAATGTGGATCTTAAGTAAGGCAGAGAACATCTTACATGGCATCGAAGTACAACTGTAATAAAATATTGACTTTTGGGGTACATTTAA
Source organism: Argiope aurantia (assembly GCA_026543865.1). NCBI lineage: Eukaryota > Metazoa > Arthropoda > Arachnida > Araneae > Araneidae > Argiope > Argiope aurantia. Next base: position 70,106 of record JAPMOR010080700.1, on the reverse strand, counting down.
CATTTTTACTGAATCTATTGTATGCTCCTTGGCTACTTTTTTGGAGATTACACCCTAGCATTTAGCAATAGATATCCAAAAATTGAATTTGCGTTTTAGATGCGTTGTTTCGAACCGATTGAAATCAAAATTCGGCAAGCACCGAAAATTGTAGTCCCAAAATCATACATTAGATTTCATATGCTTTAGTTACTGCATTTTTTGAGTTATCGCGTCTTCATATTTGTGGAAGTACAAACCGACGAAAAGGCAAACCCTTGACGGATTTGGTTCCAAATTGTAAGGTATGTGCCTTTTAGATTTTCTGCCTCCAAACTTTGACACTATAGATGTTATATCTGTGCAACTGTCTTCGTTTTAAAGTTATCGTGCTAACTTATATGCCGATAACCTGATTGATAGAGTTCTAAATAAATCTTGTCCAAAATTTTGTAGAAAATTAGACATTTGGTGTAAAGACCACATACTAAATTTCGTTTGTCTAGATTTGCAGTTATATAGTAATGTTCAAACTAAACATTACTAGTTCAGAAGCTTGTTTAGTGCATTCTATTAGTTCAAATAATATGACATAAGTATGTTCAAAATTTCGCTCTCTATTTACTAAACAGAAAAAAGAATTTGAAAAAAAAGTGAAAAATAAAAATTTCACACCTAGTTTATTAATAAATTTCATAATTAGAAGTCACATGTAGAAATAGACAAAGAAAAAAGAAGGCCAGGCTTTTATGAAACAGCGATTGATTCTCCATTCGGTTGTGAATTTGCTGTAACAAACATCGAACAGCTAGATACGGGAAGGGGAGCATCCTTTTGTAAGAATATTGTATCCTGAATACATCGACATTATGTTATTAAAGTTCTAAAACAATAGGATTTTTGAACATGCCATAATACCTTTGTCCAATGATGGAAATGGTTTAAATCCCAATCACTTCTTCAAAATTGCCAGGCTAATAATTATTTGAAGCTTTTGTAATATGCTTCACAACTTCTTTACTTCTCAAATCATTTGAGTCTTTGACGAATAGTCTTCTGGGGATCGCTGTATCACAACCCATTATGTACTCTAGCCGGTAAGAACTTAATATTTCTTTCCCAGCTCGAAAACACTACTTTACTTGTTCTGTTAGTGTGTGTGTGTGAAATAAATCTACTCTTGTTCTTGTTAAAAATGCCGTAGCGTAACATTTAAGTGGAGGAAACATTCCATACCCCCACAAGCTTGCACTATGCAATTCAAGTATACAAATTTTGTACTGTCCAGTTGCATCTGTCAGTGAATTGAAATAATTTTTCATTTAACATATAGCGAGAGTCTAATCTGAAGTATTTTCTATCTAATTATTGTCCTATCTGAAGAACACCCAACACAACCTTATGAATTAGTGAAGTTTCATCTGGACAACTCTAAATAACATTAATTTATAGTAAGTTAATTTTCAAATTTTGAAAACTATTTTTAAAGTAGAAAAATTCATAAACGATAAATAAAACGATATTGATTTCTCATATTTTGAGACTCGGTTTTATTGTATCGAAATACTGCATGAATTCCCAGATCCCTCCCTTCCGGGTCTTTTAAGGGATACTTGTTAAAATCAGATTTTTTGAGGTAGCTTTCATAATTGTAAAGCCGTTTGAAGCGAATAACGCATATTCTTTCGTTATCAAAGAATAAAGGAAGTATATTTAGGTGAATTCTAACAGAAGGATATTTAATTGCACATCAACAAGGCATTTTAAAAATGAATGTTTTCCTGATTGAATAATTAAAAGATATCAGAGGGGAATTTTTTTAACTACGTTGATATAGCATTTATTAAAATGGTATATTTTCTGTAATAAATAAAGTGCATTTGCAGCTGTGTGATTATTTATTTGTCTCGGTTTCAGATTTTGACTCATATTTTAAACTTAGTTTCTGTTAGAATTCAAAAGACAAAGAACCTTTGTTCAATTATGTATAGCCAGATAAATGCGACTCGAATGTCTGGTACTGTAATAATGCGCTTAATAGTTATGGTTTTTACTGAATTGTTGATATATGTTTTGTGCGACTGCATTTAATGCCTGTATTGGGATAATGTTAAAGCGTAGCTCCAATAAAAATAGTTTTATGAATAATTTCATTGTATTTAATTGGTTCCCACATAACTTTTAAAATAATATGTAATATTATAGTAAATGCTTTCATATACTGCGATTTTAAAATCTCGGATATTTTCAATCACAATTGTTGTGGAATTATTTTAATATTCTCAATTGCTGGAGCATTCATTAAATGGCATGACCAATATTTCAGCTGGCCTGATACGTAAACAAAGCAAATTGAATGCTCAGCTGTTTGAAAATCTGCAATCGCTTACAAATAATAAATATGCTCTGCACCATCTAGTTATTTAACATTTCCAGTTCCTAGTAATTGATTTTAACGAATGAAATGAATTTTCGCTTGACATTAGTTTTAATTAAAAATTAACAATTAGAAATCTGGAAGATTTTGAAATCCTAGTACTTTTTCAGTAGCTGAATAGGCTAATAGAAACAGTTTAATATTGAGATTGCTACACTTTCACTGAAAGGATCTTAAAGTACAAAATATTTTTTAAGGAACTCGCTTATGATGAACAACAAAAAGAAGAGTTTACTGACTTAAAAACAAGATTTTTCGAAAATAGTTATTGAATATATTGTTAATAAAATTCGCAACTTCATTTTAAAAAAAGCAGAAATTTATAGAAATATGCTTAGGGTTTCTTTGAAAGTTCTTTTAATTTATATATAAATATATATTTGTAATTTATTTGTAAAGAATATTTATTAGAATTATTTGTAAAGAATAATCAGTTGTAACTTAAGAGTGAATGATGATTTAATACACAATTTGCTAATTTTAATTAGTTAAATGTGTAGCATTGAACTCAAAAGAAGACGATGTTGATATAATCATACAGATGGTTTAAAGCAAATTTTTTTCAAAAAAAAATATTTCATAAAATATAGAACATTCTATATTTTATATTTATTTCCCCAAGAAATGAAATCTAATTCATATTGAAATAAATTTACAAGTATAAAACAGTTCTTTTGAAAGTATAAAACCGTTTCATATCATTTTACAAATTATATATCAAGAAATATAATTTTAATAAAAATAAATAGTAAAATAAAAAGTATAAAGATGAAAAGAAAAAAATTACTTTCATTTATATTTCTTCTTAATGATTTAATTTAATTTTCAACAGTTTGCTATTTAAAGGTATTGATATGTGAGATCTGTCGGTCTAGCTTTCTGTAAAGAATAGATGCAATTTTGAAAAATGCATTTAAATAGTTTAAGCAAATATGATTGAATGAGTTATTTAGCGATAATCAGGAACTCTTAGTCTTATATTTTGGTACCTTAACCGGTTGGGAAAACAAATCATTAAAAAAATTAATGCATAAATGTGTGTTATGCAATGCAACGCATACGATAGCAACATTATTAAATCATTTCTCTGACTAAATTTCCGGGGCCGCGGTGGCCTGGTGGTAAGGTCTCGTCTTCGGAACCGGAGAGTTTCAGGTTCGAGACCCGATTCCACCGAAGAATCGTCGTGTAAGGGGGTCTGTTGCACGTTAAATCCGTCCTGACCAAACGTCTTCCCGCTGGTGTGGTGTGGAGAGGGGGTGCCAGCTCAAGTGTCGTCCTCGTCATCTGACCACGGTTCAAAATTACGAGGTCCGTCCCAAAATAGTCTAAGTGTTGCTTCAAACGGGACGTTAATATGACTAAACTAAACTAGACTAAATTTCCAAAAAGAAGCTCTTTTTCCTTCTAACTTCCTATGTGCCATTTTGATTCATTGATTCATTCGTAAAAAGACATTTTGTCTTTAAAAACTCAGAAAAGTATTGTCCTGAAAGCCAATCAAGTCCAGATAACAGATAACATAATGAAATGAATAAAGAGAAATGAAATGAAAAGAATTTTCCACTTACGTGCCCCTTGGCGTTGAGGTCCACCTTGGATTCGAGCACTTTTTTGGTTTGTTCGACGTCATTCTTTAAGGCTGCTTCCTGGAGTTTCAACTCGTTCTGTTGACCTGAAAAGACAAGAAAAAAAAAATTTCATTAGGAAACCACACTGATTTCTGGCTTCCCATATGAAAGGAGTTTTCACTACACAAAAAGTTTTTAGCTAAATAATTGAAATGAGATCTACATTTTCTTTTCTGTTTCAGTGTTTAATAGCATTTTCCCTAAAAAAATATATGAATAGAGCATTTAATATATATTAAAATATCTCAGAAAATAAGTATATGGTGCATTTTAAATCCCTGAAAAAAATAAAAATGATGGAAATTCACAGAAACACTGAATGAGAAATTTATTTTCTATTTATTTTTCATTTTTTAAATTTTATATTTAATATTCTTTTTCAACTTTACTAAAATGTAAATTTTAATCATAACTATTAGATGTCTTTGAATAATTAAATCAAAATAGTTAATTTAATAAAAGTATTTGCACTTAATTATTCTGTTAATGATTAACCTAATAAAAATGCATAAAAAGACATGAAAACCTGAATAATAATTCCCATGAATTTATCTTTATTTACGACCTTTCGAGTAAAATGATGTCATTCAGTTCCTCTAAAAACATTCAGACAAGGATTCTTACTTGTAAAATAACAAGCAGAGACAGGAAGAAACTTAAATAATAGCAACGAGTTTTCGGCGCAACTGTGAATCAGCTGGTCGTCTTAACTTATGTAAATTCACTATACAATCATATAATATACAAACAAAATATTAGTACAATTCAGAATCTCGAGTATCCGGCCTAATGTCGCGGAAGGACTGGTTGAATAACAAAGAAGCCGGATAGGTCGGATTTCTATGAACTCGTTTCTTAGCCCAATAATACCAGAAGACAAAGTTTTTATGCCAAATGTATTACGTAATATGTATTTTCTCACTTCTTAATATGTACTAAATCCTCCATTTATCTCAAGCTATGTTGAATGTGAATACGGCCGCAGCAATTTGTAAATCTGAAATAGAAAACTCTATACTGAGAATTTAAATATGTTTATATACTGTACTGCACGTTTCAAGAATTTATTCGAGTAAAGGAACGTTAAAAGATATAAATTGCTCACATTTTAACATAAGTTCTGTAATGCCCAACTTAAACGTAAACAAAACATTAAAGTACATCGTAGGCCTAATTCTTAAGGAAATTGACTCAAACTGGTTTTAGTTTTCACTGATAAATGATTACACGATATGAAAAGGTAATCCTAAGATAAGAATCAAAATTCACAGTTTTTAGGTTTTGAAAAAGCCTTTAATAGATGACTTCATAGACGCCTTGTCTTCCTCATTTAATTTAATTACGATAAAAGGCCGGATAGTATGGGAGCTGGATAGTCGCGAACCGGATGCTCGGGAGTGTACTGTATTTGAGTTATTCTCTAATTATTAAGAAAGCTCTTTAAGTTTGGAGTATAGGCACAGGTCGTCTTATTGCAACCTATGCCTAACTGATTTATTATATTTATTAAAAACATAACTCCAATACAAAAGTTCAAAGCAAAATATCTAACCAAATAAATAAAATGTCATTATAGCCCTATGGCATTTTATGAAAACTTCGGAAAACAAAGAAAAAAATTTTATTTTCCATAAAACTGCGATATAGAATTACCAAGTTAATGAAATAAAATAGCAGTATTCTATACACATGATACATTTTTGGAAGGAAAATTCTTCAGAAACAAAGCCTTCATCAAGTTAATTTATTAATTTAATTAGCAACAAAAATATAAGTAAAAAATCAACCCTCCGTTCTCACTTATTCACACAATTCATATGAAAGCATGTCGGGACTAAGGACAAAACAATCGGTTTGGATTTAGTTTCATACTTGAAGGCATTCATCGAAAAATATTCCGAATGCCTTTTAGACATCTACCCTCCGCACGAGTGAATCCAAAATTTGATACTAATGTCTATGTGCATTCGATATTTCAATTATCTAAATTGTTGTGTTTCTGAGAAATGGGTACACAAGCAATGTGACATAACTCCATTAACGATTTACTCGAATTCAAGCAGATCTAAAATGTGGAGGTCCACCAGATTGTTGGTGTCATTTTCTGAAGTGACATACTTTCTCTTTCTGTTTTTAGTAAACGTTAGAGTAAGAAACGGGACAAACTTGGATATTTTCCAAAACGGGTCAAGGCAAACCCCGACTGTCGGTTTCTTATATGGAACTTCTACTTATTTATCGAATATAATATGCAGGATAAGTCTCTTCACTTCTTATTAATTAAAGTGCGAACGAAAAACATTATTTTTCTGCATCACGAAATATATTAACTCGTGTTAAATAATTAATGAGGTAATCAATAATTAGAGGAAGGAATGAAAATTATTATGCTTTCAACTGAACATCAATAAAATATTCAACAATATTTACAAAAACAATTAGAATCTGATAAATTAAATTTTAAAGACGAGAAATATTTGGAAACAAGAAGTGAACTCCTGAGAAGTGAAACTCAGTTAAGATCAGATTTCATAAATTTATTCAGATAAAACATTTTCTTCTTTAAAATTCGCTTGATTTTTTAAAAATTAAAATAAATGCGATGAAAGTTTTTAAAGGAACTTCTAAAATTTAAGATCATAAACTTTTTTGATGAAAAATATATTCATTTGTATACAATCATATTTCAGGTTGTTTTTTTTTAAGTTTAAATTACGAAACCCAGTTGGCGATATTCAAAAACTTTTTAGAAACAAAAACGAAGGAGAGTTGAGCTGTTCTTTTCATATCCATTATACTATTCGTTTCAAATTGGTAACTCCCTGAGTAGTCCCTCTGTGCACAAACAAATAAATTTTCACAAATTCCATTATTTTTATTTTTATTTCGAAGATACGATTTTTTTTAACTTTTTGAAAATTACGCAGAATTTTAAATTAGTACATAAAATAAAAAATAGCGTCAATTTGTGAAATATTCTGTATGCTTCGTTTATCTACTTTTTTATTTCCATAATTTTTAAAAATTTTGACAGAATTTCAAAACCATTAAGTTAAAGTTACCAATATTTAGTATTTCTATTTTTTTTCAATGTTAGCAATTATCCCTGAAATTTGTTAAAGTCTTCGGGGATTTAAAATACCATCAAACTTATTGCATTAGTTTTAATTGCTTTGTGTAAACTAATAAAAAGTTAACTCTAAAATGAGCGAGAAATGTTGTATTAACAACTATAACATCAAAAAAGATTTTTTTTTCGCAATTTCACTGCTCGAAAAAAAATAAGTGATCATATACAAACATATTAATCTCTGCAAGAAGTTTCTTCGATTAAATATTTAAGCATTCCGCTATTAAAAATAAAACATTATTAAAGAAAAGATTGGTACGCACTTTATTCGCTAACCATTAACAAAAGTTTTTAGATTTCAAGACAAAAATATTAGTTCCTTTTTAAAATGCGGTACGAGTTTCAAAGAATTATACCATAGTTAAAAATTTTAAAAACATCAAATTCTGACTCCTTTAAAATTAATACTTTAAAGGTTCCTTTGATTTCTCTAAATCCTTTAAATGATTGACTAAAACTATTATTTTCTTATCGATTTGGAACCTTAGTTTTCAATAATTTCGGCCTTGTTTATCGTATCTTGTCTTAATCTTGTTCAACTACATTATTTCGATATTTCATAAATAAATCTGCAAATTACATAAGCAATCTTCACACGATTGTAGTACTATTACCCTATTTACGAAACTCATACTATCAACAGCCATAATAAAAATTTGACTTTAAAATGGTATGCTTTTAAATAAATAAACTAAAAATAAAAGGAATTGTACATTTTGACAATTAATATTTTATGTGAAATTACTTATTTAGATTCAAAGAATTATTATGCATGGTAGATCTCAATTTTTATAGGAAAAGAATGCGGCCATGATCATAAAGTCAAATAAAACGATAAGTTGCGTTTGTAAATGATATATAAAATATTTCCTAAGTTGATTGTTTATGTACCTAAAACATAGCATGTGTTTTGTTTGCAATCTTTTTAATATTAAATGTTCAACATGTGATTAAAAACTTTTGATCCTCTCTGCATCTCATATATAAAAATTACTTTTTAAACCCCATAACTTTCAGTAATTTTTAAGTTTTTTGCCCTCAACTTTAGCTACCTCATGTAATTTAATGACATTTCTATAACACTAAAAAGAAGAAACTTTATGGAAACAAGAAAGATAAAAGTTTGGTTTTATGCAACTATGAATGTACTTAAAGTAACTTTTTTCTAACCCACAGTACTGCACGTATCCAAATATGTTAATGTATGTGCAAACATTGCTTTTCAAAAGCAAAGAATACGCTCTTTTAACGTTACAACTATACCGTCTTAGTAGCAGGCACGGCAAACAGATACGGATAGGTAAATCAATTAGTGCTAGTAATTATACTCTCAAGCCTCGTTTGTATCTTTTTCCAGCTGCATTAAAGCAGCTGCTGTTCCATGTTTATTCATGCAAATTAGAGCGCTGAACCTAGTTAGACGCATCATAACATTTGTTTCTCTCGCTTAGAGAGAAAAACCGGCGGCAGCTTTGTTTAACCAGAAAATCGCTAGACGAATGGGAAGAAAACGCTTAGGAGCAGATGCCGGCAAAAACCGTTTAGTGGTGCAGTTTTCCAACGAACCATAAAGATTCATGAACTGTAAAAATTTTACAGGAATATTTTTTGCGCATCTTTTAACTGAACAATAAACCTAACTTTTTATTCAAAACAGATCGTTTGTTATTAATTGGCATGCACAGCTATTCAAAGTAGAATTTATTTCACAGATACTCTAAAAATCTTATAAATAATCTCTCTATATATAAAACGCTAACATATATAGCAGAGAAATCACTCTTATTACTTTTTGCGGAATGGCAATAGTCAAATGTAAACAAATCGATATGCGAACGTTTCGGGTTGCTTCATTCATTATTTCTACAGCTGCATTTAATCCAACATGTCATTGATTAATAGATCTAAAGAATATAATTAAAGATGCCATTCAGACTGAATAAAGATCAAACACTTCCTTCAATCAGATGAAAGCAGATATAAAAAAAATCAAGGAATAGGCGTCAAACAGAAAGTATAATTGAGCGCGAAAATAGGCTTAACCATCATTAGATGGATAATTGCAATGACTTAGAAAATAGATGATCATATCTTCCAAAATTGTTAATCTCACAAAATTGTTAATCTCACAAAACTGTTAAACTCAAAACATTACCTGTAATTATATCAGTTAAGGTTTGCGGTTTTTTAAAGTAAATATGTTACATTTGAAAACCGGTTTTCTTGAACGACTGGATATTCCTCTTCTTCAAAAAAAAAAAAAAATTGAATTTTATCTGTTGGAACCGATTCGTCTAGCAGCTGAAGGCTTAGGCGACGAGATACCAATTTATTAACAAGAAAAGGTATATCTGTATTTCTCTTAAATGAACTAAAAAATTTAAACAATAAAATAAGTTTGAAATTATTATATGCTTTAGAAGAACAAATTCAAGAAAGAAGTAAAATTAGAAATTCTTTTTCTGTATTTGCGCATTTCTAGTTCAGCGAAGAAATCTAGTATACTTTCTTTAGCTTCAAAAACAGAAGTTATTGAATTATCTGGAAAGATACTTCTAAAATATTTCCGAATTCTTATGTGGAAACCAATTCTGATGAAGAACAAATCGAAAAAACTACAAATCAGAGTAATGTTGCTTTAAAAGAAGCTATGAAAACATCAATTCAAAAGTTTCTTGAAGATCCTGAAGAAAAACTTAAAAATCCAAAGATACTGAAAGCTGAATTTTCATTATTTGAGTCAACGAATAAAAGAACAAAAAGATTTGTTATTTGAGATCATGAAAACTACAAAACCAAGCTCAGTAGCTAGTGAGCGAGTATTTTCAATTTCAAGCAATATTGTGTGCAAAATAAGAACAAGACTTAGCCATCGCTCAGTGGATATTTTTTTAAATCTTATTTTCTTAGGAGAAATTAAAATTAGTGAAAATAATATACATATTATTTGAAATTTTTGTTTGAGTTTTCGTTATTTTAAGTAAAATGTATACGTAATTCTTAATTTTTTTTTATTATTTTGATTTTGACATCGATTTTTTTTATATAAATTAAACAAAATATTTTTCCCTATTCTATATATATATATATATATATATATATATTTGGCTAAAATTCGAAAACCGGTTAAAACCGGCTTTTTGGAAATATTGAATTCGAAAATCGGTTTTTTGTATAAACCCTAATATCAATTTCACTTCTGTTCATTTTTTTCATTATTTTTAATAAAAATTTCAAAATTAATTTATAATGTTAATACTATAAGGAAATTGAAACTCACCCATCAAAGTATTCAATCGCCAGCTTTTGCCAATGTTAAAATTTAGATTTTAAAAAATGGCCATCCTTGCTCTGTAATTCCGAAACAGGATTTTCACTTCCATTTTATTTCGTAATAAATACATTTTTAATCGTGTCTATAATAATTTGTTGAAGATGGATTCAATTACATTCATATTTTTAAGTAGCATGAATTATAAAATAACCTGAAATTTAAGAAAATGCTTTCCATGTTGATCGTTTAACAGCCTGGAAAAGTCAATAATCTGAATGAACAAGTTAGTCACCAAAGATGACTAGTCCCAAGTAAAATGTGAAATTGATTTTATTTTCAGCACATTAAAACAATCTGCTTATAAACCAAAGGAAGAACTGTTAAATTTAGATTGATTGACTCCTGTTTGAACTTAAGTGATGATTGCCAACTTTGATAAAAATTTCAATTGCAATCCAACTGCAAGAACAAAAGTTGGGCCTTTATTGCCTATATAAGCATAAAAAATCAGAAAGTCGTTTTTCCTGTAAAATTTGAATACTGGCAGACTAGGTCAGATTTTTCATGGATTCAAGTCTCGAGTTAAAAAACAACAACACTGGGATTGAATTTTTTTCATTCTAGGGCCCTTCTGAGAGAAAAAAAGAACAGAAAATAAAATAAAAAAATAACCTTTGTGCTATAATATTATCGGAAGTTTTTCATGGCAAAACGCCAATAATCCGTTTAATTTTCAACATTTCAAATAAATAAATAATGCAATTTATGATCACAAATTTCGAGTTATCATGTGAGAACATTATTATTTTTAAGTCATTATTTGTCTTAATTAATTTAAATCATTAACGAATTTAAACCGGTTTACGAGGGCTCCAAAACTTTTTTGCCAGCCAAGAAAAAAACTGAAAATGAAAATTGCCATTTATGCTTTATTCATTGCTTATGCGATTTCGAGCTTCAAAACCCCCTAACCAAAACAACATTATGTTCTCACAAGATACAAAAAAAAAATTAAGCCACTTACGTAGTTTTCTCACCAAAATCTTGTTGATAATTATTATCTTAAAATTCAATCTTCCTAGCAAATACTTTTATTTATACTTAAATTTCGTTTATGTATAAGGATACATCGATCTGCTAGTTGTCTAGTTTTCACTAAATTCCCCTCCGTGAATATGTATATGATGCACTTTAAATACGGCATCAACGATCAAATTTCGTCACTCAGAAATAATTCAAAAGTTTGATATATGGTGTGAAAAAAGATAGGCTGCTCGCTTAACTGTAGTTAAAAGGTCAGCAATTAGCGAATTGGCTTTGCATGCTAACTACGAAACCTTCATATTGTTTCAAAATAAGAAATTAATTCAACCAAAGAAATGAATTTTCATATATAGACCAAGTAGGTAAAAAGAAATCTGAGAATGATAACAGCAATCGTTTCTGTTCCTCGATGCACAATTTTTAATGGATGAATTTTGATTCTCTTGCATACGCAAACAAACGCACAGGGAAAGTTAAACAGTTGTTCGCGTGATAAGCATTTACTTCTTGTTGAATACAAATTAGTAAACGATCGATTAAAATTAATAAAATAATAAGAGCAAATGAAAGCTTGTGGAAAGGCAGTCACATAATAAATAGATCGTTAAATATATGAGCATATTATATATGAGCATGATGGTGGTTCGTATGTTGCAAGCGGGGATATTATGTTGCTTTCAAAATGAATATGCAAGTAAACAATTATTTCCTCTTTTATTTTTAAAAAAAGAGTAGCAGAAATAAGAAAGAACATGATTAAACGTAGCCATTTATTAATACAAATTCAAACAAAGTACTTGATGCAAGCCAAATACAAATACTCATACAAAATACTTGATTCGCTTTCAATAATGGAAATCGATGTGAAATGTGAAATAAAATAAAAATGTTTCTACCTGCTGAAATTATTGAAAATGCGTTTAACTTGTCCGAACCGTTTATCAGAAAAGAGTTTATTGCTTTTTATATTTAAAGGAATATTCAGTCACGGATATAATTAACTTTATTTCAAATTCTGGGAACATTGTAGTTTTAAAGGAATTCAGTCTAAGTGATTTTATTTTAAAAATTCCGATGGCTCGATTCATTTTCAATGCGCATACAAAATGAAATAGGAAACTTTTAAGTGTTAAATTCCTGAAATATGAATTACGCCTTAAAAAAGACATTTGTCGGACGAAAAGAGCAGTAAAATGGTCTATGAACTGGGTCGCACAGTAGAGATGGGTGATACTATACAAACTTGTATTTATGTAACTTGATACGCTCTATTATGTATGTACAAGTAACTGATACAGACTCCACTAATCGGTATCAGTTTTTCAACTGGTTTGATAGTCACTTCGACCTCATTCATCTCCAATCGTGTGATACTTTATCGATCTAATACAAAACACCAGATCGATATAGTCTAATGCGCTGTCCGACCTTGGCAATGCTATACGCATTCGTTATGTCTTCTAATTATCTATCTATATATATATGTAACTGGAGTAAAAGTAATTCATTTAAAAATGGAAATGGAAACTAAACTCTTGTTATTAGTTTTACAAAAGTCTTTATTTTTTAATAATGCTTTAAAAACAAACTAAATACAAAATTAAATTTAAAAACCAAAGTGATTATTAACAAGCAATATGGGTAGAAGCAATATTTTTTTAATGCTTTTTATATATTATTAGATAGTGTTTCAACACCTATCGAGGAAAAATGATCGGTTGTCAGGTGCATTGTATGTTAAATTATCTGATACTATATGAGCATACGTACAAAATTAACTATCTGGTAAAATTATTATTTAATTATCGGGTACTGTTGAATCTGATAAAAACATAGATTTTTTAAAATAAAACACAGTGAGCTGACTTGATGAGTACAGTTTAGATTTCAGGTATCTCCATAGTCAGAAATTCGTTGGAATAAGATCGGGTAATCTTGATGGCCACGATGACATGAAATATCGGAAGATAATTCTTTCACAAAACTGCTAAGAAAGGTTTGACAGGAGATCCTACAAATATGGCAGCACCATCTCATATTTATAAAATAGCAGATAAAATATTTTGTAATTCGAAGTAAAATGCAGCATAATCAATCGATATTGATTAAAAACTATTGATTGATCGTGGACTTTGGGAAGTAATCTCTTCAAAAAAGCAAGGTTCAAGTAGGATGAATCTTGCTACGCCGCAATACATGTAGTAAGTATCCTCTTAAGTGCGATCACATAAAGTGGATTCGAATGTATCCAGTGTCGACAGTTCTTCAAATAAATGTTATCATCCAACCTTTAATATGCCTGGTCTAACCACAGAATCCTTAAAGGTCAATTCTTATCAACATCAACAGATGAGAAATTTATTACTAAAATCCAACAGTTGTACCCGTACGAAAACATTTAAAGGACAGGGCGTAGAATTTCGCGATCGTAAAATTCGCAAAACAAGCAGCAGGACTGAAATTATGTACGTGTTTGCAACACGATGTTTACCTTTGTTTTATTTATTGCATTTTTGTAACTGGGTATTTGAAGTTATTCAGAACAAGATCTGCCTCATATGAAATTAATTTCATCAAATTTTTATGTCAAATCCCGTATAGTTTGTAGAAAATAAGGCAAATGAAAAAAACAATAAAAAAATCTACCAAAATTTACAATTTAAAAATGTTTTGTTTTTATCAATAGTTAATGCCATGTTTAAAAATGTTTTGTTTTTAT